>DF239426.1:146715-196101 GCA_000507305.1 Breviolum minutum Mf 1.05b.01 | reverse complement strand
GTTGTTGTGGTTGTTGTGGTTGTTGTGGTTGTTGTTGTTGTTGTTGTTGTTGTTGTTGCTGTTGTTGCTGTTGTTTCCAAAACATACTGACTAAATCGCAGATGTTGTACCAAATCTTGGTCATATTTGCACATCCTTTACCTCCCCCAAGCAAAAAATATCAAAGTTTTACAGGTTTGGAAGAGGATTTTCTATAGTCTCTTTTGGGGGGTAAGGATTAAGATGCCATGAAAAGGATTGCGGATGGAAGCAGCCAGGGTGATATGTTACTCACATGTACCGCAGATGGATCACTGCTGTTTTTTCCTTGGCTGTGCTGATAGTGATGAGCAAACGAGGAACGAATGGATCAGGATGTGTCCTACTAAATGACGAGCACATGAGCGCCAACAAAGATGTTTAAGCCTTGCTCACATCACATGTTGCCAGACAATGAACAACATGCAGAGATTTGCCAACACATCCTTGATATTTCTGATACAGATGGTACGGACACCTTTTCGTGATAGCATAACAAGACGATGGGATGGCAACTATCAATTTATATATATATATATATATCAATTTATAAGACACTGTGTGTATAGTTTCTTGATGTTTTTTGATAACTGCTACATAGACGCTATCCATGGCTATCCTTTGAATGAGGAACAGGGGATTGTAAACTTTTTAGATTTATATTTTTTTATATATCTATATTATATCGTCATTGACTTCCAAAATTGATTGGAACACCTGATAGCAGGATGTCAGACGCCAGAAATTGATGAACAGCTTCTACTTGAGGACATTCTTGACGCTGAATTCATTGCATTTTTTTTTTGGGGGGGGAATTGGATCGTTAACATTTGCACCCCCCAAACCTGATCTGCATGAAAAGTTACATACCTTCAAAAAAAAAGGGATTCTGATTCAACACCGGCAATTTTGTGTGCTTTCGGTTTACCTCTTCAGGCTTCAAAGATTTGACATCACAGGTTAAAACACAAGGCCACACCCTGCCACCTCTCCTGGTTGATCCATTGAAACTTTTAGGCTCAAGGTACAACTTCTTGTACCCTTGAGCGGCACGACCGTCGTCTCACGCTCTATTCGAAAATCGAACCTCTTTCTATTATCCATTGAAATATCGGGGTTGCTTGGCCAAACAGTGGGCAAAATTTCGGTGAACAATTTGTTGCATGCTAGGACGTCCCACGAATTTAGTAAATGGCTAGTACATGGGTTATGTCACCTACTTGTAAATGGGATGTATTCGGGTTATCACCCACTGATCCTAACCTTTGACCCTAACTTCCTGCGACATCCTAGTGGTTTTATACCAGAGAGGAACGGCTTCAGGAATGGGATCTCTTAAACATGATGATGGGTGAGACAATGTTTGGCCAGCTACATTTGCTGGCCTAAACTACCTTTAGTTTATATATATATATATACCATTCATGGAGTAATTTTGGGTAATTCAATTATGACTATTTTGTGTCGTAAGTTTTGGTGATGTAAAAATGTCATGTGATGTGTTTTCATTGGTATTGCTGATGTCCAAATGGGGCCACCTTGGATCCTACCAAATTGTGAAACTACACTGTAAAATCTGTAAATCATGGGAAGAGGGGAATGAAGGTCAACTACAAGGATCTACAAGGTAGGCCCTTATTACTTTTTTAAATAGAGTTATACTATATAAACCTAGGGTATCCAATCCCCTTGTCAGATGATGAGCCTAGGGTGAAATAAATCACCTCCAAGTCAGCAAGGTTAAAAAATGGTACCATTCTCTCAGTTTCGGTGACGTGAGCCAGGATCCTATCCGGGATATTTTTTGGCCAACAAAAATGCATGGGCCACTTGAGGGAAGAAAGCCAACTGACCCTCCGGTAAACTAACAAAGCAATGGAAAATCAACCATTTGAAGGTGTATCTCCTATTAAAAATGGTGGTTTTCCATTGTCATGTTAGTTTACCAGAGGGTATTCCGGAGATATTTCACCCTATTGATAGCTGGTTTGTTGAGGCCCACCTTGTAAACATGTACAGTTTGGATCGGAACCCCCGGGCCCCAGGATGCTAGGATTGGGAATTCTGATGGTTTTCTAGGGATCTGCTACTATAAACAAATGATAATCCTGATTCTTCACATGTCTTTTGTGTTCACTCCTACCTGGGGAAATGATCCAAGTTGACTAATAGTTGTCAACTATGCTTTGAAACCAGCAATTAGGTATGGTACTTACATTGTACGTTTTGTCTAAAGTAGATGCAATCTACTTTAGACAAAACTCATGAAAGGTTGCATATCTTTTATTTGAGAACGGCGGATGCAACGGATGGCGGACTACGGATTGCCCATCGGCCACGGTCGCCCTTTGGCAACACCACCTGGGAGCCTACCTGACAGCAAGGAAGACGACTCGTATCAGCAGGGCCGTCCGTTCCTGATCTTCGCTTTGCAGGTGGGATGGCCCTTCTGCTGTTTGATTCCTGTCAGCGAAAGATCTTCAGAATTGGTTCAGGTCCCTTCGATTCCTCGTGCCATCACACCACGGCCGCTGCATGCAGACAGCGACGTTGATTTCCAGGCGGCAATTGCAAATGAGGTGAGAAAAATGCAGGCAGAGAGATATGCTGCCTGGACATTGGAACTCTTAAACAGAAAATAACAACAAGTTCACAGGATTGCTTGCCGAATGCAATGAAAGAAAATGGTCGAACAAAAGATAATTCGAGCGCTGGTTTTGGCAGCTGAACGACATTTTCGAAAACAATATGAGAAGGCAAATCCGTAGTTTACCTGAAATGCCTTTGGTTGTGATCTCTGATGAATCGGAGAACGGTCGGAATTACTTCCACTGTTTTAGCTGTAACACAGGCAAAATGCCAAGAAAGTTATAAAGTTTTACTATAGAGTCTATGTGAGCCCTAATATGTACATTTAGTCGATAGGCCTAAACGTGAGAAGGGAATGAAGTGCTGAATATGGCTGGTTTTTGAAGCGGGAGTTTGCAATGGTAAAAAGTAGAAGGTGCATTTGCCCCAAAAGATAGGATGAGTATGGGTGAGTATACTACCCTCCAGGCAACTAACATATATTGGAAAAAAAGAAATCATTGACTTCAAAGTGCTTTGGGATATGTTAGTTCCCAGGAGGGTATCTATCTATATAACATCTAAATCTACATTTGGGTAGTTTTAGGGGTCAACTGTGGGGGAAATACACCATTCATGACTGGGAGACTGTTCAAACATCACTCAGGCAAACCCACAGGGACAACCACTACCGTTTCTGTGGACAAGATCAATTGGTAAAAGTGGGCTCTGCGAAGTGGTTTCCTTCATGACAAAGAACATATAAACAACAAATAATTACAACAATGTCACAATTGTTTTCATATAGATATATGTAGATGTTTATTATTATTTTCCGGTGTCAAAATTTGACATTTCCTACAGTTCAAGTGTGTGTTGGTTGCATTTTTTTTTCGGATTTCCATACGGTTTTCTTCATGGTTTCCTTCGGAATATCCGTATCCGTGTCGGCTGGAAAGAAAAAATTCGAGGCCGATGATGGCGTTTGCTTCGGTCGTTTCATGGCCTCAGATTTGTGAGATATACTTGGATGTTTTTTAGGGATCCCCACAATCTAAGATCTCACCCACATACCCCTGGAAGATACCCCAGATGTTTCACCAACAGTTTATGAAGGATTTTCTTTCTGTGTGGTTAGGAAATGGGGTATAACCTAGTTATTAAATGGGTCATATTGGGGTTATAACCTACTTACTAAACATTTACTATCTTCCTGGTACATCCAAGTACTGGATGTTTTAAGGGATCCCCACAAAAGAACTGGACAGTTTTTTTTCACAAAACCCTTGGCTTTTACATGCCAGTGTTTTCTAAATTGGTGAGAAAATTATGGGATCTTTACATTATGACATAATCTCAGTATCACTGGGTTACACATGTCATCATCCCCTGAACTAACCAACCAGGTGTTTTTTCATTGCAAGGTGAGTAGCCAAAAAGGATCCTTGTAAAGTGGAGCCATGACTTCATTTATAGAAGTGAAATACATCCACAGTGAAACCCATTGATGTTCAGCCCAATTTATAGGGGTTATAGCTTCCATTTATAAGTAGTACGGGACCCACTTTGTGGTTGTTATTTTTCGTTTGGTTGTTTTGTTTTGGGTGATGAAGTATTGCCCAGATATAGGGACTATTCTGTGAACCATTGTAATTGGGTTGTGCTTGTTGCATGTTATCGTGATGAGTAATATTTAGGAATCAAAATGGGTGATGATTTTCCACATGATGATCAAAGGGTGGCAACCCGGTGAGGGTTGAGCACCAACCGGATGACACCTTCTTTTCTTGGGTGTTGGTTTCAAATATGTGTTTATTTTCACCCCGAACCTTGGGGAAGATGAACCCATTTTGACTCATATTTTTCAAAGGGGTTGGTTCAACCACCAACTAGCCTCGTTTTCTGTTTTTTTTTGGTTTTGTTTTGAAGGTGAAGGAAAATGAGCCCAGTTATAATCTGGACTATTCATTATGATGAAGCCCCGTTATACGGCTATAAGCGTCCTTTTTTATGAAGCCATGTGAATTATGTTGTAAGATTCGTTGGTTTTTCACATATCCCTTAGGGGCTGGAGGCCGCGTGAGCCATTTTAGTCATGGAAGATCTAATGTTTGGTTCCAAGCTTACCAAACCTGGATTGTCTACCTAAACAAACATATCGTGAATCCTCTGCCGCTAAAGATACCAAACCGGAAAAGCGACGGCCGTATTTTTGAGTTGTTTTTTCGATACATCAGAAGGCCCCCCGAGACATGCGTTTTTTGGTAAGCGTATGAAAAAAATATTGCACGTGGAACATATCTATTTTTAACACAGGTCTACTTCAATAACTAGGTGGTGGCAACTCAAATATGTTTTCATTTTCACCCCGAACCTTGGGGAAGATTCCCACCCATTTTGACTATATAATATCTTTCAAAGGGGTTGGTGAAAAACCACCAACTAGCAACAATGCACACTTTTGTAGGTGTATCAGGGTCACATGAGTGAAAAATTGTTTTGGTACAAAAACACGACTCCTGGGATCGGATCATTTTCGGAACTTGGACTCATTGCTCCTGGAAAAATCACACCCTGGAAAATTGACATGGAACCTGAAAATGATGATTTGGAAGATGATTTTCCCGTTACAATTGGGTGATTTTTTAGTTCCATGTTCATCTTCCAGGATGCAATCCATGAAAAACTCCCTTAAAAAGTAAGAGTTCGTTCTGAACATTGGCAGGGGCCCCAAAAGGAAATGCATTTTTTTCAACCATTGATTTTTTCAGGGGGCGAAATTTCAAATGATCTTCCAGACCGAAACGTAACAAGTATGATGTTTTTATCCCAATGTCTAATTTCGGATCACCGGAAGATGCAGCAAATAGACATAGATCCGGGACCCTGAAACTAACAGAGCCGCTGACCGGGGGAAGATGTTAGGAAGATGATGGATTTTTGTTCATTTCAGGGAAGGTAGCTTAGCCTCCTTAAAACTAACCACTCGCCCCTAAAAATAGGAATCTCCTTTTCCAGGCATCTATTTTCAGGGGCGCACTGTTAGCTGCAGGGAGGGTAATCCCGAATTATCTATTGAGTTCCTTCAAAAATACGCCCCAGAAATGACAGTTTACACCACAATTGGCATGCATCAATCTAAATGTTTACAGGTAAGTACAGAATCTAACTCTGGACTCAGCTTCATTCGCATCTTCGAAACTATGGCTATGCGACATGTATGCAATTTTTTCCAGGAAGCATTCCGTCGTTTTCTTCGAGTTCACAGCATCAGCAAATATTGCAAACGTCCTCTTGTGCATCTGGTATCAGCGGTTCGAAGATGTCCACAAATCGTCTCGGGCTGTCGAGCCCAAATAGTGACAGAACTCACTGCCATGCTCGGCAAGTGTCAGATTTGTCTGGGCAGCCCAGGCTGGAGATTGCCCTCTCACTTTGATCAAAGCAGATACAAGTGGAAAAAATGCTGACTTCAAACTTGGGCTCATTTTCTCTTCGCGTCTTGTTCACGAATCTAGGTTAACAGCAGATCGATGAACAGCAGATGCGTTTCGCCGTCATGTTCGAGGAGAGCCTCCAGTTGATTGCTTCGGCGAGGAAGTCATGTTCGTCAAATTCGTCAATCTTCACATGGCTTTGGATGTTTGGATGTATATCCAATAAGGCGTTGCTCAAGGGTTTCTTGACCTATGCAGATAAAGTGTTCCAGTGAGGTTTTCTTTTGTTGAAGATCTTCCCGCTGATGTTTCTTTTAGGCCTGACTGACAGAGTCATAAAAACATGTCTCGAAATCGTCACAGGCGAAAGAAGGAGAGCATCAATCTCCGACAAAAATATATGATATATATTTATATAATATCTAAGTGTATTATGTACGTACATCGCTCCCCCCAAGTTCCAGTGTTTCTTTAAACATCGGGGTCTTCTTGGTTCTCCAAGGCGGCACTTCTTGTTACCGCCGTGTATGGCTACAAGGCTTCTGAGCCCACTTTCGCAGGTGCCACGGGAAGAGCCAAAGCTGTTGGCATTGCTTTGAGACCAGGTTATATATTTATATTATATTTATATATGTAATTAAAATACATCGTTTTGGATTTACAATCAGATAGAATCCGTGTATGGTATTTTTACCTACATCTACCGTACAAATCAACCAAATCGATGGCTAAATTAGAGTCCCATGGATGATGTGGGTTGCTCATCATTTCATGGACCTTCCTAGATCAAAGCTCTTGAAACCGCAACCCCTGAAACTGGATACACCCTGGAAGATTAATATGGAACATAATCATGGAGGCCTGGAAGATCATTTTCCTTTCTAAATGGGTGATTTGTATGTTCCATGTTAATCTTCCAGGGCGTAGCTTGGAGTCGATGCTTCATTTCCCACCTTGGGGGGCGCGTTTTCCGTTTGGCCAATTTTTTTTTCGGTGCCTTTGCTGTTGGGCCTTTTAAGGAGTAAAGTTTACCTTCCCCCAAAACTAACATCATAGCCCCTAAAAACATGGATGGTTGGAAGATGAAATTTCCTATTGGGAAGGCTTATTTTCAAGGGATATGTTAGTTTTACGGAGGGTATACTAATGAAACTGGATTCGGAAGATGGACCCTGAATGAAGTTCTATGGATTCTATGGAGAACATGTGGATGTTCCAGCTAGCCATGTTAGTTTTACAGAGTATAGTCAGAGTGGGTGTGAAGTTTCTGGTATTCTAAGAAAATTCCAACAGAACCCTGGAACGTACCCCAAAATACAAGTATGATTAAGGATTTCCTTCATAAACAGGTGGTTGAGGGTCTGGGGTGTGTTGTTGGAATCTCCTTGGGGGAAAAATAGCACGGGTACTTCTGTCAGGGTGGCTGTTTTGTCGGTGGCTGTTTTTGGTTGTTTTTTTGTTTAGTTTTTGGTTGGTGAAGCAGAATCCCAAAATGGTCACAAAGAATTGCCAGGAAAGTGTAAACGTTGATTTCCCCTTCCGAAACGGCTACAGTAACATCTTTTTTTTGGAAACGGTTTGTCACAAAATCAACATGCTTTTTGCCCCATATGGAGTTGAATAGAGAGATGTTTTCTCTCCATTCCATTATATATTTTTTACTTGGATTTGTTTGTTTGACGTGATTTTTTCCGTTGTACCATGGGATTCATCATCATGTTTCACCACCATTTGGGAGAATGTTTTTTACTCTTTCGGATTTTTTCCAAGCATCGAAAAAAAGCAAATCCAAGTTTTGGGGTCGACGCCATCGACGACGACTTCCCTCCCAGGACTCGATTCTGCCAGTCTCTTGCAGAAACCTGCGACCAAGGCCTGGTTTTCAGAAGGGGTATACCCCACCCCAGGATGTCCCGGGACGGAAGTGATCGGATCAAATGGTTAGTCGTATCAGTGGGTTATTTCACCCCAATATATCCGATGTATAAGTAGGTGAAAGAACACATTTACAAACCATCTACTAACTTCCTGTGGTGATTGGAAAAAAATCTGTGGTTCCTTTTTTTTGGTTTTTGTTGCACAAGAATGACCTGGAAGAAAGTGAAGAAAAGGATGGCTGTTTATGATAAGGGATGATGTCTTTTTTGTTGGGTGGGGTTGGGTGGTGGTAAGGAATAATTGAAAAATGGTATCGCTGGTGCATGAGCTGCTTGACTGGTTTTGGCTGCATGATGGCAGCTAGATTTACATAACAGATATTTGCCCAGGGAGAGTTTTCAGGCAGTCCTTGAAGGAAGCAAAAGATGTTGTGGTAGCCCAATTGCTCCCTTATCCAAAACTGATGTTTGAAATTAGACCCATGAATGTGTGTGAAAGTAAATCAAGAGCCTAAGATCTTGTAATTTAGATGGGCAGTGAAGATGAAGATGCAAATTGAGCCAACCCTCCAGTGACAGTAACCACCAGGATTGTTGTCTTTTGCTGGTTCGGGGTTGCCTACCATCAAAGTAGAGAAATTGGAGGAAGGTTGGTTCAGGGGCAGAATCGCATTGTCAAACTGGTTTGCCGAGGTTTCCATTATTGGGGTGGTGATTCTGCAAGCTACCAAGCCTGTTTGCTACCAGTACTTTTGTTTGTTTAAGGTGATGTTTTTTTACTTTCTACCATGTACAACTCAAAGTCCAAGCTGTTTTTGTTTGATCCTCTAATTCTTAGGCTACTGGTGATGTATGCTTGTACTTTTCTTGTGGATTTGTTTAAGGTGATGTTTTGGTTTTTACGGATTCTACCATGGTAAAATCACCATGAAAACACCACCATGTGGGGAACAGTTTTCAAAGATTACCATGGCTGCTCCTTTCCAGAGCAAGGACTCTGGGATGTTTGTTTTTTCAGTCTGAAACGAACAATGCCAGTGAAATGATCTGTTTTTGGAAGGGTCAAGGGCCCATTCCTACTTTACACTTTCGAGTGGGACTGAGACACCATACAATATATGTCATATATATATATATATCAAAAAATACTTAGATTTTACACCTCGAACCTATAACAACACCTTTTAGATTGATGTTTGGTGAAACAACCACTTCAAAAATATAGCCCTTAGGGGTAGCCATACTGGTGATGAATGGAAGACACCCCGCACCAACTTATAAATAAACTACATCTCTATTTAAGAGTGGTTTTATGCACCCTTCCGATAGATATCCAGATGTTTGAACCATTCAGAGTATCTCCATCAACAATAATTAGCAAGAAAACTTTTGGGGGGGGTGGTCGCCATCATATGAGACATGAACAAACCTGGTTGCTTAGGATTAATATATGAGGGGCCGGGGATCATATGGATTATACTACCCAGCCATGTGGAGATTATAGTAAACCATTATAAGGATCAGGATCAGTATCAAACAACCAGCAAAATAGAAAGTAAGACAGTTTCTTCCATGGCTCAAATGAGAAATTCCATATGTCTCAAGGAGGTCGATCTTAGTGAATTCATGCTCGGGCAGCAGGTTTTTGCATGTCATGTTGTTGATTGAAGTACATCTAGGTAACTTGCTATTAGTTTAACAGAAGCCAGGTGGGTGAAGTATTTTTTCTCCAAAATATGCCCCTTAAATGCCAATCACCCTTCATTTCAATCGAAAAGACCATGTCTTTACATACATGGATTCCACATCCAAACCTCATAGATCTCATGGGGAAAATGGTGGTACCCTTGGGATGGTACCCTTAATAATCAACCCCATATACAACCCAATATAGTGGGTATTTATTAGGTAGATTCCCTTTTCAAGGTATCGTTGGGGGGTTAAACAGCTAGGGTGCCATTTTAAGGGGCCCCCACCATTTTCCCGAGGGTTAAGGTACGACCGGGTCCTGTGGTTTATTGGTTCCCAGCTTGGATGTCCCAGGAAGTTAGCAAATGGTTAGCAAATGGGTTTTAACCTGTTTTTGGGGTTATAACCCATTTACTAACTTCCTGGGACATCCAAGACTCCCCTTTTAAAGGGCTCCAATATGGGGGAATTCAACAGCTGGTGCCGTGCCAGGATGGCAATGTCACAGGAGTGGCAGAGAACTTTGAAGCTCCTCACGTGATTGGTTTGCGCCGCGAAAGCGTCTGGAAACCCTGGGGAGATTTGATGAGATAAACGATGTGGCATAGCAAACATAGACATAAGGAAAACCTCCGAAATTCCTAACGGCTGGAGGGCACCCAAAATCATGGGCCTTGGAAAAGGTAACTCCTTTTCAACATGACAATTGTTGGGTATCTATATGGGGCTTTCCTAAAATGGTGGTACCCAACAACTTACCATGGGTTTTCCTACTAAAAATTATCATTTTGGGGTGTTTGGGGGGGTACCATTTTTTAAGGAAACACCCATATATGTTAGATTTCTGGAGTGTAAATATGCTGCTTCAGAGGTGAAGGCGTGAGACTTTGTGATTTGTGTGCGTCGTTTGTACAGGGACATGGATTGAGGGCGCGAAAAAAAGAGAGATGTGCATATGTGTGTAACTGTGTGTATATGTATAAGTATATATATAAATATGTTGTATATATGTATATCAAATATGTTTATTGTTTTGTAAAAATATTATATATATATATAAATATATCTTACATATACATATATTTTTGGGATATTTTTGGGGGGTAGGCGGGGTCATGCCTAAACCTTGCAACAGTGGGGAAAACAATCTTGAGTATTTTGCTGGGACCCTTTGTTAAGCTTTATTCTCCATTGTTACAGTGTTCAATTAACCTTAAGGTTAGCCACCGTCACAGTGTTTCGGCAGGCCTCAATACACAAAATATACCTGTGGCCCTACACAACCACTTTGAAACGAATCTTTCGGATTTTTGGTGAAACAACCAATTCAAAAAGCAAAGATTTGGAATCATCCAATTGAAAGAATCATTTACAAACAAATGTTTCAGGTTCCAGATATATTATATATATATATTATGGGTGTATATGATTCATTATTTGATGCGCTCACCAGGGACGATTTAGATACCCACCTTTTCATGGGAAATTTTAGGTGCACCCTCAAGTAAGGGAAAATGGTGGTTACACCGCAGTGAAAGCAGATGGCGCAACTCCTAAAAGGTGGCGAAAAGTAAGGGTCTATGATAAACCAATACATGGGAGTTGCGCCATCAACTTTCCAGGTGGTATAATCACCTGTTCATAAGGCCCTTTTATTTCTTGGGGTGGGGGGTAGCTTTGGGGAGGGGGGGGCGTCATTTTAGATTCCCATGAGAAGATGGACGTCATTGGGAGGTGCCCATCTATCGACGTGGGAAGATCGCTTCATTCAAGACCTCCTACTCTGGAGTCTGGATCCTCAGCCCAGCTGTTTTTAGCGGTTGACCGCCCCAAAACTGGGGGGAAAGTTGACAAATGTTGGGAATGGGAATTTCTATTTGGAACATGTGTCAAAAGGCGGAAGGATACTGGTTTATTTTCAGTATATTTTTTGCCATTTTTGATAGCAGCCCTTCGAAGAAAGCGCATTAAATGACGATGACAATGATGAGAGGACAACAGCAGCAACGGCATGAGCAACAGCAAAAACAAGAGGGTCCTGACGCCCCGCATTCAAGGAAATGATGATTTCAACTATCAAGTGATTAATTTGCTGAGAACCCCAAACCAGAGATAGAACTGAAATCAGCAATTTTGTGTTGCAGCAAGTGATCTTTTTTAATTCTGATCATAGGCATGTTGTTTCTGTTGTGGTTGGGTTTTCAAGGGTGTTTGGGCTGAATTTTGAACTGTTGGGGCCAGCATAGATATGTTTGCTGACTCATCTATGTATTAGACCATATGGATGTTTCCGAAAATAGTGGTACCCCCAAATCACCCATTTTAATCGGCTTTTCCATTATATACCATCCATTTTGGGGGAAACACCTATATATAGATAAAGTGTATGATGTGCTTCCCCGAATTCTTTCGGGATGGTTTAAAGGTATTTACCTTAGCTGCCTGGTGCCCCAAAGTAATCCCCTATTTCCTCACCAGCCACATCGGTCGGTTGCAACCACCTGAAGGTCTTGAGCGTTGGTTATCCTCCCCAGGACCGAGTTTTGTTGTCGGTCGAAATCTTTTCAATATGAGTGGTATGGTGAGTTGGGAGTCTTAAAGTGGCCGGTTTTTTTTTTCAAGGTGGAACTTATACAAACAGCTTTAAGATAAGCTACTTCTAATGGATGGGTTATGTAATGGCTATTTGTAAGCCATGGACCCGAAAAACCCTTATAGTACAGATAGCTAGATGAAAAGTACAAAGACATGATAAATGCATATTTACGTTCAGAGGATTTTTGGGGTCCAATTGGTCATTTCTTCCAATATGTATAATAAGGTTTCTCCATGCTAAAATGATTCACTCCCTTAGCGTTTCTTGACCCATGGCTAGTGAGCTCGACCCTGTCTGGGAGGGAGGGCAATCCCTTTGTGGTGCAGCTGGGTAAAACTGTGTCGTTTCCGCTGGTGGATCAGCGCGAAAAACTCCAGAAAACCACCTGAAGGACATCGGGGAGGCCATCGAACCAGTGAAAGCAGGTTTATCCTTGTTGAACACAAATGAGCTCGAAGCAGGTGCGACTTGCATTCTTTGGGCTGACAAGGAAGTCTCCCATGCAGCCTCTATGATACGTTTCAGAAGTCGGATCTCATTGAACTTCTAAAGAAGGAGTACGTCTCCGGCCGCCGTTGGCGGACCCCCAAGTGACCCTGACAGATGGATCTGATCAAAAAGGCGGACAATGAGCTGAGCAAGAGATAAACAAGACATGCATGAGATATACCCTCCAGGAAATTAACATATCCCACCTCGGCAAAAGGAAAATCATCTTCAAAATGCCATTTTTGGGGGATATGTTAGTTCCCTGGAGGGTACTCTTACTGCTTCAATTGATCATTTGTTTCGTCTTTACAAAGCACGGCATTTGTTTGATCCAACTTTGCCATTGAAAGGGTCACTTAACCATACCAAAGGTCATAAAACCACCAACCGGTGAAGCAGCCAAAAGTTAGATGTCTCACATCAAATCTTCAATCAATCCATCAGACACTGAATGGGACCTTACCAAAGGACCCCTAAGGCCCTAAGGAAGTTGGTAGGAGCTATTAGATATTCAAGTTTAGGCGGTTTAGGGGTCCGTACAGGTGCGACTTGTGAGGAGATTTCTTGGAATCAATCACAACTGCCAGTTGCTGATTCATCTGATTCCAAACCTTCAGTTTTGTTCCAAACCTCCAGGACTTTCGTGTGGTCTTTGATACGGGCTCAGCTCATATCATTCTACCAGCTGCCGAGTGCAAGTCTGAGGTCCGCCCCCTTTTTTTTGGATGGGAGACATCGTTTTTTAGGTACTACAGTAGAATTGCATACGTGTGCAAAGGCAAATAAACTACCAAAACTACCCTAAATGTATAGGTAAATCGACCATACATTGAGTATTCGGGAAGAGTTTGAGAAATTTTGGTTCAGTGGTGATCCCAAGGCATATTTTTTCCTTTGATATCATTTGCACTTTGCCTCAATTGTATACCTCCCATCCTGTTGTCGTTGAACAACGCCTGATTTTTGTAGCTAACACGAGGTGCAAATCCTAGACCCATATAGGATCTATGTATGGTGTACATTTGCCATAATATCGACACGTTTACCGTTTACCTGCTGATTTTACGGTGAATGTAAGTAACTATACGAAACAATGGATCCTTTCCGTGGGATGTAAATATAATGATCATATTGGCTATTCCACCTACCCCTTCACTCCAGCTGTTTCATTTGTTCACGCTTGGGGTTTGGACAGGCCTGTTTGGCCAACAATCGGCGGCACTACCACCAGAATCTTGGGTGGGAAAATCCAAAGTCTTCCGAAAACCCCTTGACTCTGTTACACAGATAGGTAGACTTCCTTTAACCAAAAAATCCCACTTAAAACGACGTCTTATACTGGTTATTTGGTTGGTTTTGTTTTTTTGTGGGTTGTGGATGGTGGCCTTTTTGGTTCAGAACTGGACGAAGATCATCAGATAGGTTTGCCAAGATGATATCAATCTGGTCAAATTATAGCGTATAACGACTTCACACGACCTGGGCCCCCAAATGGTGGCTTTAGTGAGGGAAATCCCCTTAAATTCAGGGAAATCTAGCTTCGTGAAATATTGTCATTTGGCCAGATAGCAATCATTTCTGAAGATCGTTTTCTTTAATGAAGAATGCTTAGAGTGACTCTCAGCAAACAAATTTAGACACAAACTTTCATAACCCGAAAATTAACATGGACCCTCAAAACCGATGGTTTTGGAAGAGGGATTTCCTTTCAGGTATGATAGATTTTGGGTGTCTATGTTTGTTTTCGCGAGTGTATATAATATATTAAAAGATCGCACTGATATGTTTTTTGCATGTACGGAAGTTTACAACGGTTGCCCCGTATACTACAGTTGTAAAATGTTGTAAACACAACTCCTATTTCAGTAGGGTGAAGTTATAACACAAATTGTACCCATTTATTTCAGGCCATTTTTAAAAGGGGGGCGGGACCCATGTCAGGAAACATTTTTTTGAGATGCCGGAGTTATGAGGAAACCACCTAGTAGAGCCCTCAAGTCGCTCAAACCTACCTCCTCCCAGAAATCGCTGGCCTTATAAGGGCTTAATGAAAAACACCCGTTGCTTGAACCCTTAATGGGCCGGCGAAAGTTAAACACCTTTATTTCTTGGGTTTTTGTAGGTAGGTAACGTGTTTTTTAGGGTGTTGGTTCACTTGCCAACTCCATGGGTTCCACGAATTGTGGGGATTTTTTCCAGCGGGGATTTTTGGCAGGGCCTAAGATATACACCCCCGAAAAACGAACGTGGATACCCAAAAATAGTCATATTTTAGAAAGGAGAATATTATATAATTTTCAAAATAAGCATCATTTTTTTTGGTATCTACTATAAATGTTGGGGGAATACAATCTGACTTAAATTTGTGATTTCCGTACCTCTTTGCTATATTCTTTGATGTATTGAAGAAACCACACTGCCATCATGGTGAGATGACTCGGATATTTTCCGGAAATTGATGGAAATCCTTGGCTGCATTTTGTTTCTTTCAAAAAGGGGGCCGGTTTCTCGCGAAAGGTACCTAAAATGGAGGAACCCTCTCCTATTAAAAAGCTGTATGGATACGGCTTGAAAATGAGGGAATCCCCATGTTCAGAACAGCCGAAGATAAGGTTCCGGAATCCATATTTTATACCCTCCCGAAGTTTAACATAGCCCCTGAAAAGTTACCTTCCCAATAGGAAACTAGTCTTCCAACCACCGTTTTTCAGAGGCTATGTTAAACATCAGGGGTGTAGGTACCTGAAATTCTTGGTGACCTTAGGTCCTCCTCATTGGAACCCCTCAACGATCTATAAGGACCAAGTCTACTACATCTCTTCCGATCAATGCTGATGGTGGCATCGTTCATGAGGGTGACAACGGTGAACAGGCGCGATTCTCCGGAGACAGGGTGGTTTCAATGCGGGCTGTTGGATGTTGATTTTGCAAGGTGGGCCCGAAACAAAAAACAGTTATAAATGGAGTGAAATAACCCCTATACGCAGTTTCAGGTTCTATGGAGAAGTGTTCGGCATCTCCCCGAAAAATCAGGTCACCATTGGCTTCGGAACGGGCGACATCACCGGAGAATTTGCCAAAGATGTGGTGCCTTGAGTTGGGACAAAAGTTGGGATGAAGTGATGAAGTCACGCTCTAGTAAACTAAGATAGCAGGCTGGAAAATGGACCCGGATTGAAGATGATTTTCCTATTGAAAAATGAGGATATTCCAGCCAGCTATGTTAGTTTACCAGAGGGTAGATACATTTTGAGATGAGCAGTGACATAGCAGGTCATTATAGCGGAGGTTAAATGCTACCCAGGTATGGCGTTTTGTTTTTTTCCAAGAAGCCATGTAATATCTGGATCCCAATCAGTAGGCATATATATATATATACACTGTAATGGAATGTCATGTCAGGGTTTTGTTGCTGTTGCTTAGATGAAATTTTTGTTGGCTTTGTAATCTTTGGAAGATCTACGTCGTGAAATGATCAATGCATTGGTTCTAGTTCTGGTACTCGGTGGTATGGATCATATAAACCCCCCAGAAAGCAATAATATATACCTGGCATATATGGGGTATATACTGCCAATTGTGTGATTACATACTACCTAGCACCTTTACAAGAACCTGCAAAAAATCTATTGAAGTGATGTTGCTACATTTTGATGTGGCTTGGGGATCACCTTTCAGTCCAGTTGCCTGGTAGGGACGTGCATCCCGTAACGGGATCCAGAGTTCCAAGGTCTATAAGTTGTTCATGTGTACACGCAGGCTTTAGAGGGTGAGGGGCTTTCCCTGTAGTACTGTTTTACCCCATAATCATGGGATCTCAAGTCACTGATGGTTTGGAGATCTCAGAACCCTCTATAGGAGGGTCCAATGATTCTGAGGGTAACGTGTTTTTATTTGAGATCCTCCCATCGTATCACATTTTGATGAGGTTTGCTTTGGCAAAGGGCAGACTACCGATGAAATTCAACACATGAGGGATGAGCAGCGACGTCAAGAGGAGATTCGCAGTCAGGGTCAGGTAGTTGGAGGGGAACGAATTCAAAAACATCTCCACCAAGGGTTGAGTGACCCCAATTTGCGAATCCTACCAACAAATCCGGGGGTGTCACTTAAATGGATGTTTTAAAGGGAACAAAATTCTCTCCAAGATAAAAGTCAACCAAACGACCGGTGGCCAAACCCAGGTAAAATGCACGCCCGCCCCAAAAAAATAAGGATTGGGAATTTCTGGTACTATAGAAGAGGAGTTTTTAGAAGATTCGTTTACGACCTCATCCAAAATAGAAGGCAATTTTTCAGGGAATCACCTTCACACAGTTATATAAAGAATTTTGGTGGTTCATTAAAACGAGAAGATCCCAGCCCCACCATGCAATGGTCAACTATGTACGGTAGTTTGGCATTTTTTTTGCGACAATGTGGACATCTCCTTATTCTAGGGAAATCAAGGTCGGTGAAATATTTTATTTTTTGGCCAGAAATAATGAAATTTAGGGTTTTTTTTGAAGTTCAGGATGAGAGATGAAGGTGAATAAATTGATGAAACAGATAATATGTTTGCTTGTTGCGTATGTGAATCTATACCCCTGTAAGCGGCCAAAATATCGGTAGGGTTTGCACATGTTTCAAGAAAACCTTTGGAGCTGCGGAAAAGGGAAACAAGATCAACGGATTGCTTCACCCGAAGAGAAATAGGGATACAATCCCTATTAGCTAACAGTTTGCCCCTGAAAATGTTTCCTGGGAAAAGGAGAAACATCTAGAATCTACAAACTTAACCAATTTTTGAGATTTTTTGAGGGTATGATATACTCCCTAAAAACTAAGAGCAAGTTTGTTCCAAAAATGGGCCTTTTGCCCCAAAAGGAACTTTCTGGGGGCTATATATGTCACTGTCAGTTTCAGGGATTGCAGGTTTTTGATGTTGCATGTTGGGAGATAGGGAGATAGGTTAGGTAAATGCTGGGTGCGTTGTCAACCAAAAAATGACCCTGGTTTAATGAGTGGGAATGTTTTTTGGAATTGTTACTAAAATGATGAACAGAAAACCCATCCTGCTTTTTCCTGCATCCATTTCATGAGTATGAATGGAGTCTCAGAGTATGTGAACATCATAGGGTATAGTTACCTTGAACTTCAAGACCCTGGGAATTCCCAGGGCCTATGGGAATACACGGTGTATTCCGGGAAAACACGGTGCATTTGATTTTTCAGGGTTTTTTTCCCGCATGATCAGCCTTAGAATCTATCATGCAATATAAGATTACACACAATCCCGACATGTGGTGCCAGGGTTCGTGTGGATGTCAAATGCAAATATTGAATTTCTACAATTCGGACCTGTCTTTTGATGTTAGGGGGTGAAAAAAAACAAACAAAAATTCACCAATTTTAACCCATGCCAACCCATGAAAAACCCTAGGGATTTGCATGTGTCTGCACGGGTTTTTCATGGGTATAGCATGGGTTCAGCACGGGTGGGGTATTCCCAGTGTATTCCGTTTTCTTAATCCAATACCCGGGGTATTACTGTAAGTAAATGGATTCTACGGTGTATTCCTTTTTTTTTCATAGGTTTGCATGGGGGATTTCACGGCTTCTGCACGGTTTGCTAGTGGCGATTTTGCACTTTCCAATTTTTCCTGAAACAAACGGAAAAAAACTGTCAAAAAACATCAAAACAACCTTAGATTCATCAGGGTTTCATCACCCAAGACGATCGGGAATGGTTCCTCGCCACTCAGTAGGGATCCGAAGGTGGTGGTTTCCCCGCAAATAATTGAAAACTGATCTAAAGAGGGTTCGACCCCCGAAAACAGGAATACCCAGGGTATTCCGGGAATACACAGTGTATTCCCAGGAAGTAGAGGAATACCCAGGGTATTCCCTCAAACCCGAGGAATTCCCAGGGTTTCGAAGCCTAGGGTAGATTAATCATAAGCTTGATCAACATTTCATCAGTGAACATTACCGCACCAGGTTCTACGGTGCAGAACGCGTCCAATCCAATCCAGCCAGTGAACATCTATGACTAAGTCATGTCCTTTCGGGAAACTAATGCTAGCTGGTGGTTTCAGATATTTTTCATTTTCACCCCGAACCTTGGGGAAGATTCCCATTTTGACGATGATTTTTCAAGGGGGTTGAAACCACCAACTAGAATGTATTTTATACAGCTGGTCCAGCCCAATGCACCACGAGATGGTGTTATATATATAGATGTTTTCTTCCCATATGGAAATTGAACCATTTCCCTCCATGGTCAGTTTACCAAGAGGTTATTTTATCCCCCTGCCCCTTTCTTCCCATTTTATCCTTTGGGGTATGCCTACACAGTATTTTTTAGTGGGTAAATAATGTATCATTTTGGAACTCTATTAGCTATTATATACCTTCAAGATCCCCAATGATTTATAATGATTGTAAGTGACAACTTGGATCTAACCTGAGTTTTCCAACTCGATAGTGTCATCGCTTGACGCAATGCCGGCAGTGGTCTCAGCAGATTGGCGAGTTCTCTGTCAGAAGGCGGCAGCTTGGAAGCGAGCAAACCGCGACTGCAATCCAATTGAGCTGCCCCGGGGCAGGCGGCTCTGGGACCGCGATGCATGGGCGGCACTTGCTTGGGCCTCAAGTGCAAGCTCTGGCCATCGCCGAGACCTTTGCCAACCTTGTGTAGCCTGTGGTGTTTCCACTACGGGATTCTGCGAAGCATGCCCAACTTCGCAGGATCATACCCGATGTGCTCAGAATGTGATCGTGACAGGTTGGTTTGCGTGGCATGCAGGATGGCTGGAAGGACCTTTCAGTTGGGGCAAGCTGCACATGCAGCGACATCGGCTGGTGAGCAGATGGAGGTGAATGGCATCACTTTGGTCAAGGATTTCAGTGGCAGAAATGTCATGTCATCCTTTCTGATGACGAGAGCACGCATCCTGGGTGGGGGTAGATCCTAGCTACATTCCCCCGCAGTTCACCACGAAGATCTCGCGATCACCGTTCAAAAGTTTTCTTTTTATTGTCACCAAAAACCTGGAAGATCCAATTGAGCAATGAAAAAACAACTTTTTTTGTGTATATAGGAGATTATACTACCTAGTTACGTGGTGATTATCATAAACCATTATAAGGATCCAAGATCACTATTGAACAACCGGTATAATCGAAAGGAAGGCCGGGTGTTTTTCGTGGATCAGTTTGATCAGCATATTTTTCAACCTCTCAACCTAGAACATCCAATTTGACAGTCGCATACATTTTAAACCAAACATTTCAGGTACCTAAAATGAGGAGGATACTAAGCTATATAAGCTGTATGGATACGGCTTATGTAAAGAAATCCCCATTGCCCAGCCACGGCCCCATAAGCTACGAATTCGTACATTTCGTATACCTGAAACGTTTGGTGAAGAGTTTGAGCCACTGGGTGGGTCAACCAAACTGGCTAATAAAACTGGTGGTGCTGGGGCCCGGTGGTTTGGATTCCGTTTGGATCTCCTTATGGAAGGGATTGGGGATCTTGGGGGTAGCCCTAGAATTCACGGTGACCACCAGCCCAAACCACTAAGCAAAAACCGCCAATTTGCCATTAGTTGACTCAACCACCAACTCGAAAATCACCATCCCAAGATCTGCCCCTCCGGCAAGGAGATCGCCGCCTTGATCAAACAGGAAAGCCTTCAAATCCACGACTATCAGGAGGCCAACCCCCCCAAAAGAAAAGACATACGACAATATAGCCCAAAAGTGACCTCCGGGTCCATCATATCCCTTATGTTTCATGAGTCATGAGGGTAGTTAAGGGATCGGGATCCCCCTTTTCTTTTAAAAATTGGGGACCCAACTATCCTTACAAATTTTGGTGATTTTCACTTCAGTTAGTTAATCGGAAGGATTTCAACATCACATGGATCTCAAAACGAAAACTGCTGCTGGCATGGCCACACCTTGCAACTTTTATCCCATTTTGAAGCAACATTTGCTGAAGAATTCTTTCAACCCTAAGAATCCTGACCTTTGAATTTTTTGTTGAATGACTCCCCAAAAAAAAAACATCCCTGCGTAACACAGGGTTTTTCCACCCTTCCATTGGAGGGGGTCCTAGGACTCTTAGGGAAGCATGTGTTTTTATATATATTATATATTATATATATATATGGATGTTTCCGAAAATGATGGTACCCCCAAATCATCCGTTTTAATAGGGTTTTTCCATTATAAACCATCCATTTGGGGTACCCCTATTTTTGGAAACACCCATATTAGTCCAGGTTCTTCAAGCCTTCACACTTTTCTTTTTGAGGAGAATCCCAGTTTAGTGACCGACCCTCCAGATGCGGGGCTGAGGATCATTTGCAGAAAATCCCGGCACTCGCTGAGATCCAACCTATGAACCCACGATTTCCTCAGCTGTTGACTGTTGACCGTTGACCAGGCTCATCGCTCCCATGATGGAACAGAAGTGGTGGCAGATCATAGTACCTCGGATTCGTTTGGAAGAGAGTCGAGAACAGTTATGTTTTCCTTAGAAAATTCCAACAGACTCCTGGAACATACCCGAGGTATCCCCCAAAATACAAATAATTGAATATGATTCAGGATTTTCAAACCATAAACAGCTAATGTTCCAGGGGTGTGTTGGAGTTTTCTTGGATATTTGGACTGGCTCATCGTCCGTGGTGATGCATTCATGAGCTTTTAGGATGACCATGACCCATATTGCTTCCTGCTAAATGACGAACAACAAATTTGCAACATGGTTGGGGTTTGAGCATCAAGCAGTTATTTTTTGAGGCAAGAATATCAACAAGAAATACATAGTGTTGAAAGGATGTGGTTCTGAAATTTCCCTTCCTGCATTTCGACATCCAAAACATGAAAAGTGTATCCCCGGATCCATCCACTTCCCATTGAAAACTGACCGGTGGGGGACATTGGAGGTTCCAAATTGGACCGGTAGAAAGCTTGCAGTTGAAAAATGGTGTGTGTGTTTTTTTTAAGAATGGCTCCGTTACACTCGATAAAACTAACATAGCACCTGGAAAATGGTGAATTGGAAGGCTACTTTCCTTTTGGAATGGCTTGTTTTAGGGGCGAACCGTTAGTTTTAGGGAGTGTACGCGGATTTTATCGTTCTTGTCCTGCAATAGTTGCATTGAACCATAGTAAAGCAAAGCCTAAGTACGAGATGATTAGGGAGTTTGTAGGCTTAACAATGGCTGAACCAACAATTGGATAATTGGTTGGTATTTGGAGATTTGCGTAGAATAATCCGCCACCGACCCTGATAGAGCATCAATAGCTTGCCTATTGCCAACAGTAATTTTTTGTTTCTTGTTTTCTGACCTTTTTTCAAGGCCCTATGTGCATGGAGATGAACATTATTGTGGCGATTGAAATGTCCACCGTACCCTTCAAGACTTTCAAATTCGCCTCTTGGCTGGGTGCTGTTCTGCTAGTCATGGCGTTGGATGTGATGTTTGAGGCGAGATATTCGTTCCCCAGGGGGGCTATGAGTCACTGGGGTGTGTATCAAGGAGATACGAACTATATAACAATCTCAACAACAACAACAACAACAACAACAACAACAACAACAACAACAACAGCAACAACAACAACAACAGATCATTTAAGCCGGATGTTCTGAACACATTCTTCTGTTTATGGGAAGGGCTAGGAAGATGCAGTCTGCAAGTGCCCGGCGAACAAGTTGCCACGGTTGAGCTTGGTACATGATATTTTCTTCTTCCACGATATGATTACAGGCATTTATGCAGACATTCGGTGATATACTTGAACCATCAACAGTATCACCATTCAAAAAAGTCGCCAACAGGTACTTACACCCATGATAGGCCCCCAACAACATGGCACACCATCCTACCATCCTTTGGTGTTTTTTTTGTCCAGCTCACCGGGACGAGAATGGGATGTGAAAAACAAATCCGAAGTGACCTCATGCCATCCCAAATGCTTGCAGTGTTTTTTGTATAATCCTGTTACGCTCGTGGAATCTGTGAATCATGTTTGCCATGTGTTTTTCCTGAAAATGGTTGAAATTCAGCTGTATGACTGAGGATGGTATCTTGGGTTTAAGCTTGGATGGCTTGGCCATGAACAAGAACTTCAGCACCTTCGATATGCTGGGGAAACCTGGAAAAGTTGTGGTTTAACGTTGGATCGGAAGCTGGTAATTCACATAACATGCCCTAGCCTTCCAGTTACCTATATATTTGGAACCAGGGGGTCTAGTTACCTAATATACTGGTAACTGGGGGGGTGGTTACCTAATATATAGGTAACTGGAAGGCTAGGGATGATTTTTTGCATGATTTTGTTGACATTCAAATTGACATGTGACTGCTTCTAGGAGGATGCACGGCAGGTTTTCCTAAGAAAAAATGTTGTGAATGCAATTTGTTTGGTGTGTTTTTTTCAAATAAACACTGAACTGGATTGCTGGAACCCCGTATAGATATTTGTTATAGCCAGTGAATCAGGGAGAGAAACGATGAACGGAAGCGATGTTCCGAGAGAAGCGATTTCGGTTGAATTCCGCACTCCGATGTTGGCGCAGGAATTGATTTGTGGCAAAACTCCCATGTTTTCAAAATGGAGTTTCAAACGTACCAGACAATGCAGGATGATTGTTCCATTCAAATGTATTTCAGTGGCAAAGGAAAATATGACATTATATGATATGTGTCGATGTCTAATTATTGCAAACCGGGATCATCCCAAGCCCAACATGTGCTAAGAGGCTTTGCCCATCCTCACTCATGAAAAAAAACTGATGGAGTTTGCATCTATAAAGGCCGGTTTGGTTACCATGTCTCTTCAGAAAGAATCCAATTCCCATCCGTATGGAATAGGATGATTTTTGAGGGCTTCCACTAAAGCATCCAAAAATCCCTAGGAGACGGTCGATCAGCTGGTAAGCCTGGTAAGCCATGTCAGGTGGTCGTGACTCAGCATCAAACCACACATATGACCAGGGAAGAATGGCTGTTTCCTTACATGCTAGAGATTTGCTTAGCACACCTTCCCTTAGCCTTAGCCCTATTGAGCTTACTGGGGTTCTAACATGTGACACTGGAAGCATTGACTCAAGAGTTGTTGGTACAAGTTTGCCTATGATTTTCAGCTGCTTCTAGTGTCACAATCTTCTACAAACAAAAACTTCACAAGTCTTGTTAATGGTGTCGCTATACATTATCACTTTAAACATTTGTTCAAAAAGTGGGCATAAAATGATGGAAAGCAAGTGTTTCCAGTGATGTTTTACGCAAAACCCTTCGATTTTCAGCTAAATCTGCGATATAAACTGTAGCTGTTTGCTCGAGACTTTGTTTCCTTTAGCTAGCAATGATGACGTGGGTCGCATCACGATGGGTCGCATCGGTAATGCCGTTGTTGTGGATGATGACAAACTTACAAGGCGTTTTTGGTGGAAGGAGGTGGATTTCCTTTGAAGAGATTCATGACGAAGTCTTGTTTTTGAAAATCGTGTTGGTCAAAAACAATTTGATGAAGAACCAGACATTTTGTTTGGGGTGTTTTTGTTGGTGGATGGTGAGAAGCGTTTGGGTGGTGGGTTTGGATTGTTTCCTGATACCTTGTGTATGGTATGAAACAAGCTTGAAATATGTTTACCTGCTTTGAAAAAACCATCACAGGGCAAGTATACGTTACAAATACAGAAACTCATGTAACTCTTTGTTGGGGTTGGACTACATGTTAGTTTGAAATGTGGTTTTCTTTGATACGCTGATCAAAATGATGAGTGGAAACAACTCATGTTCTTAGGGCCCAGTCTGCTCGGAACTGGCTTGCAAATAAGTTGTGAGCAAATGATGAACACAAACGATAGCCATTTTTCCTTAGGAAATGACAAGCAAAAGAAGAACTGATTAGTGGGTTGAGCGCCAGGAAAGCTATGTATATGTATATTTCAAGTTGATTCCATAATATTCCATAAGTATTAGGAGTTAAGGTGATAATATTACCAGCTTCCCTTCAGCCCGTGATTTACAAGCTGCTACTCTTGGGCTTTAGATGAATCCTCTCAAGTCGCATGATGAGGTTCACCAACCAATTTTGACCTTGATCCCCTCAAGTTGTTACACTCCGGTAAACTAACATACCAATGGGAAATCCACCATTTGAAGATGTATTTCCTATTGAAAATGGGGATTTTCCATTTCTATGTTAGTTTATCAGAGGGTATATGATATATGGTTTGGGGGTCAAATGGTACTCCCTCGAATGTTGCTCCCCTGAATGATAGTCGGTAAGTTGGTTACAAAAGATCCATCTCAAATGGTACTCCCTCAAAAAAACCCTGAAATCTCCGACGAAACTTCTGAAGTGGAAGTCCTATACCTTCCCGAAAATAAAGAGCTAAGTGAGTTTAGCCTCCCTGAAACTCACATTTTCGCACCTGAAAATGGATGGTTGGAATACTGGTGGTTTCCTTTCTAATTTCAGGGGGCTATGTTTGCTTTAGGGAGGGTAGCCCCTGAAAAAGTCTACTGCCTTTGGAAGATGCTGATGATCCATTTCTGTTTTTTTTTGCAGCGGCGTTGCTCTGCAGATCTTTCCAGAAGGGGTTCACTGGTAAACTGTTAGTTAACTCAAGGGAGATGCATTCTTATTTGCCCAGGAATTCTAACTAACCCCTCGCGCAAACCAACGTGACAATGGAAAATCACGATTTTTAATAGGAGATATATCTTCAAATGGTTGGTTTGACCATGGTCATGTTCGTTTTCCGAGAGGTGTAATAAATTGTGACCTTGCAGGCTTTCATCAAAAAAATCCATTGAATCATCTCATGGGTCTTCCCTGCCACTTTCTCCAAACTTCTCCAGATCCTAATGCCCCCTCCACCTTCCACAGCACCTCGAGATCCCCCGGCATCACGACGAGGTTGCTTTTTGAAATCAACCAAACTTCACCAAACAGCATGGACAGGTCGCCACAATTCCCGCACAAAATGGGGGGGGTTCAGTGGAAGGGGACATGGGGGACAGACATTTGCTTTCTGTTGGGAGGTTGTTTGTTTGAGTTTGGGTTTGGGATGGTAAAGTCTAGATGTTTCATTGGAATTTGTGCAGTGGTTTTGTTTGTTTTTGAGGGCCTCATGTTTTTTCCAGAACCAGTGGAAAGTACATCAATACAGTAATTACAAGAGAAGCTTAAACAGAGACTACTCGTTCGCTGTTTTTTCGTGGAAGGTGATACATGCAACAAATCACCTAAATGCACCAAAGTGTTGTTGATCTGACAGAATCAGGGGGGCCTTCCTCAGCAGATTGAATGTTCGGTGATCCTTCTGTTGATGGCTGAAATCCAGCTAACCAGTTGATATGTAGTTTATCCATGTTTATCCCACTATTTAGAGGTTTTATACATCCCAGGTGGTGCAGGATGTCTTCCATCAACAGTAGGTCATGTGTTGATGTGTTTCGAAATTGAGCAGGGAGAATATGAATTTGTAACTGAAATATTAATTACTTGGAAATGCGACGCTCCCTCCCAGCATGCTGGCTCGTCACCACCAGGATGACATGACATCATTTTAGGCTCCCAGATCCCGAAATTAAACCCGTCACTTTCCACTGGCATCCTGGATGGGTTTTCGCACTCCAACGTATCTTCAACCTAAATTTGACTCCACAAAGTGTCGAAACGATGTCGAAATGCGGACATCTGTTTGCAGATTTTTGCAGGCAGCAAAAAGTCGTGCGGTTTTATGATTTTTGGCCGTTTGACATGTAATGATTGACATTCGATGGGTCACGAAACTGGGAGTTAGATACTTCAATTTTAAGTAAGAGTTCTGGCTGGTGGTTCCAAACATGTTTTTTTTCCAATCCCTATATTTGGGGATCCAATTTGACTCATATTTTTTCAGATGGGTTGGTTCAACCACTAATTCGTTAACAATAAGTTGCTTTCAGCTGGATGTCGTTCTACGATTTGTTTTCCACATGTGACTTGCAGTTTTTAGTGGTGGGAGGATCACAGTAGGATCGTGGTGATTCAGTCTATTATACCTGCAGGAACAGACGCCCTACTTACAATTCAAAGGAAACTAACATAGCTATGAAGAAATCCACCCATTTTGATGGGTATTTACCAGGATTTCGATGGGGAAAAAATCATGGGCGAACATGTTAGTTTCAAGGAGTTTCAGAAAACAACTACAAAATTTCAGGAACTGTTAACCCCATCACAACTGCTGGGATGATCCACATAGCACCCAAAATTCTTTCCCGTTGGGCCCATGAACTTCCCCCAGACACGAAGCCGACTGGAAGCAGGCGGTGTCTTTAACGGCAAGTGTAGCACGATCAGCAGCCATGGACGTCAGATGGACTGCGGAGCAGATGTGGAGGCCGCTATAGCCCAAGCACTCATTTTTTTGCATGGTTAATATCTACCTACATTTACTTTTGGGTTGTCAACCCGCCCTCCCAGTAATTAACAGTGGCAAATGAAGGTTAGTTCAGGATCCCCTACTAAAAATATCATCATCCTGGTGGTGACTGTTACTGGGCAAGGGGACAACCCAACATTTGCCATAATAATTAACCAAATGTCGGTACATATGTAAGCAGCAAAATTAAGTGTTTGGGGAAGAATTGTGGGATCTAAAAACTGGTGGTTTGGAGATCCCAGAACTCTGCTATACAGAGTCAAACCCCTCAATAGACATTATAGGAGGGTCAAATGATTCTTAGGGAGATGTTTTTCTTTATGGAACCATGGACATCAAGATACTATTTAAAGAAAAACAAGGCACCAGATAGCCAATCTATCCTATACGCAGAGTCGTGATTTGAATCTTGTGAAATCATTGCAAATCTTTTGATGTGTGTGATTCTGTGTGATGTTGAATTGGATGAAATAATGCTGGTAGATGAAGCAATGAACTTATTGCCTTATCCAACTTCACGAAGTATATGGTAGTTCGGACAACTAACCTGCAGGGAATCAGCATAACATAACATGTCCCACTGATGTCATCTTCTCAACTAGCTCTGGAAGGCACTTGTTTGCTGCCGGGGGGGTAGGTGATTGCAAAAATGATTATGTTCACTCAAGACTCGCAGAACATTTCCCGTACGCCAATTTTTTTCTGATGGGAAGAAACCCACCAACTAACATTTTGCGAATGAATCTGAACTCGTTCACCCAGATTATTAGCTGTTCAATCCAACGCATTTCAAAATATTACAGTCCATATTCAAGCTGTTTTTTTTCCCAGGCGGCCACGGAATTCGGGTGAAACCATTATTTGATGAGAAAGAGTCATCCAACACGCTGTTGATATTTGCTGGGAATTTGTTTTCACGAGCGAAACCCTCCAACCGAAAACAGTGGTTTGTATGATTCCTGAACTTCTCAAGGGGTTTTGGACGTGGATAAAGAGCTGAAACTACAACATGCAATTGGTGGGAAAAGACTCATAGGCTTTGAGGAATGGAAGGTCCTTAGTTGTTGTAAATAGGGGATTATACTACACAGCTGTATGGGGATTAAAAAACAACTATTATAGGGATCCCTATCAAACAACCAGGAATTAATGGAAAGTAAGATGAAAGTAAGAGTTTGTTTTTTTTGGCTCAGGGATGTACAAGAATCCAGTAATAGTTTATTTCACTGGCTATCGGGATTGTTGTCAACCTATGAATAATGTAGTATATGATATGGGATTAGCCCTAAGACTTCAAAAACCCATTCCCATCAAATAGGGTTGATAGTTCCAACCCCATGTCGAGAGTAGGATTCAAGGGGTAATCCTTCCTTGGGATGTGCTTGGATTTTTAGGGTTTCTTAAATATGATTCTAATAAATATATAAATATATACAAGGGTCTGCCAAAGGGTGCTGAATGGACTTAATACAGGATGCCCAAAAACACTATCCCTTAGGGTTCAATCAGCACCCGAACTGGACAATGCTGTTACAAGGTGTGCCCTGAGCCGATCCTCATACATGGAGTCACAAGTTATAACCACTCTGATGACTAATGGCCAAAAATCAATGTGTTGCACTGGGGTTCTTTCACCCTACTTATGGGAGGTAATATATGGATGTTTCCGAAAATAGTGGTACCCCCAAGTCATCCATTTTAATAGGGTTTTCCATTATAAACCATCCATTTTGGGGTACCCCTATTTTTGGAAACACCCATATGGCCCCATTTATAACAGGTGAGGGGCTTCACCTTGTTGGCACAGGTTCCCACATATTCCCGTAAGATTTACCTACATGTTGGAAGATGATGTTCCTCCCAAACCTTTGGAGCTATAAGGTGTTTTTTTTGAATACTCTATTTGGTACCAGGTGCTTTTTTGACACTTCGTGACCTTGCAGGTCACTTAAAACAAACCTAACTTGATTTCGGGTCACGAAAAACTCAATTCAAAAAAGCCATCCCAAGGTCATCAGGTCACTTAAATCCCAGAATCACTGAAATCCGGGTTTTTGCTCCGGAGAATTTTCCAGCCCAATTACAAAAAAAACGGTGGATTTTTTGCACTAAGCACCTGAAACCTCATTGGTGCGTGAATTTTCGGGGAATTTTTCCCCCACACCTTGGGGAACTTGGAGGTTTGCGGGGTCCTCACCTTGGAGACTGGCGAAGGTAAAGGCAACTATCAACATCCACAGCCCACTTGGCGAAAAAAAACCTGCGAGGATTTTTTGTTTGGGTTTTTTCCGGATGGCCTGGGACCCCAAACTGACGGAATAAAAACACTTACATGAAAACCATAAAAAATCCAGCCAAATGTGGGTAAATATACCATACATTCAGTGGGATTAGATTTTGATGACGCCCTGGAAATGTTCAAAATGGATGGCGCGCCTCAAATGATGCTTAGCTTCAGGGGGCCAGTTGGAAACCACCATTTTTAATTGGAGATACATCTTGATTCATGGTTGGTTTTCCATTTGGTCACGTTAGCTATCGGGGGTGTAACATCATGGAAATCTATGGAAATCTCAAGGGTTCACCCCACCCAATAATGCCACCCTCCTCCCAAGGAAAAAAAAAGTCTTATGAGTACATCAGAGGTTATTTACCATCACTGTCCCTTCATAATCTGGCAAAAAGGGGCAAAATGGGGGTGACCATCACTTGTCACACAGCGATTGATCAGACGCATCTGGGTGGATGATCCTAGGTTACTTTTTCTTTGCAAAAAAGTAGTGTTGGCTTGGAAGTTTCTCAAGATACCAATTTAGATTGACATAGAACAGAATATATCAGAATGTTCTGTGGTCTCGCTCAGTGAATCACGCTAACCTTCACACTTTTGGAGACTAGGTATGTATTAATCTAGGCAATGTATAAAAGGGAGAATCCTACCCCAAATGGCCTTAATCACCCACTTGTAAAAGGAACATCATCTTCCAGATCCCCAAATGGCCTTAATTCAGTTTAAGGACTTAAATTAAAGTTGCCCAGATTCATGTCAGTCAAGGGGGTGGCCTGAAGCGTGAGGACCCCTCCCGCTCCCCAAACAAACAGCATAGGTGTTGCTCGTGACACCGACATGACTAGTGGGTGGTTAGTTTGCATGTAGAGTGCAGCCCTGGACCACCAATTGATACAATGAAGCTGCAGTGTCTTCGTGATCGGTGACTTCATATTTCGATTTGGAGTGCTTTTTATTCAGAAAACATTGTGAAATTGCCTACCTACCATGACAATTGCATAGGCATTTTGCTGTAATTTAAAAAATGTGCAACTTAAAACCATCTTTGTTTGATTCCCTTCGATAATAATTACCGCTGTACCCTTCAAACAAAAAATCAACTTGAAGCCATCTCATGAATCTCATCCTATTTAATTGTTTATAAATCTTAAACTTCACCAAACAACTTCACCATTTAAGCCGAAAAAATGTTTTGGTTACCCATTTTTCATTTTTCTTTTTTGGAGGAATCATCCCATCATATCATCAACAGTTGTGGGTGTTTTTTGCTCCGTTTCGGACCTGTCCAATTCCCCGCATCCACCGTTGAAATTTGTGCCAAGCGCCAACCATCCCGAGGCCCGTGGTACATGGCCTCTGGCCTCAAAATGGTAATTACGGTACATCGGATTGTGATAAACCTGACAACGCAGCAGATCCCAGGAGGATTTATCCTTGCAACTTGGTACTTACATGTTGGATTTTTTTTCCGTTGTCGATGTTGTCGTTTTTTGGATGGATTTTTTTCTCGGGGTTTTGAAAACGTGAAGGGTGGGTAGGTGGCAAGGTTTTTTTTACCACTACCTCATTCCCAGTATATAATATAATGATATATATATTATATATAGTGCTTATATACCAGGTATATACATATTACCTTCGTTTGGGGGGTTATTTTTTATCCCTAGCACTCCCTAATTGGGAAACTGTTGGAATGCATGGAATATGGGGAAGGTTAAAATGTCATTCCATTATATTCTAGGTGGTGGTTTCACATATTGCTTATTTTCACCTCTATTTGGGGAAGATTCCCATTTTGACTACTATTTTTCAGATGGGTTGAAACCACTAACTAGATAACTAGTTATTATTCGTGGACAATGATGGTTCATAATCGGTGGAAATGAAGGAACCTAACCAATGTTTCTCCACGTTGCGAGTGCCAAAAATTGGCCAAATGTCTCTGCCAAATTTTCATCAAGATGCACTGTAGTACATTCTCATGATACTGTTGATGGAAGAAATCCTGCACCAGTTGATATGGATAATATCCCATCATTTACAGGGTTTTAGACATCCCACGTGGTGCAGGATTTCTTCCATCAACAGTATCTTTGAGAAGGTTGCTGCAGAAACAATTCATGAGAAAAGTTCCAATTGCGTTTATACAATGTTTTTTTCCCCTACAAGAATTTCAGGAAAAAAAAGAACGGGGAATCTCTTCGAAATGTTTGAAATGTCAGCAGTTTCTGGTGATTTCGGTAGAGTTATCATGAACGATTATGGTTGCATCAAATGATGGGAACCAACGAGGTGTTTCTGGAAGATTTTGGATGACTTGATCAACATATGGCTGTAAATAGCAAGATATACTTCATGGTCAAAGCACATGGCTAACCGTCCCCCAAAAGGTAGGTTAGTCCAGGGCTTATATACACCAATACATGGTAATAGTGCCATCTACTTTTTACCCTGGAGTACAACATCCTTGGTAGAACCTAAGCTAATACCTTAGACCTGTACATAGATCTCCTGTGTGATGATCACCCTGAGATTTCACATACATCCCTTCCGGAAAAAAAAAACTAGTGACTAAGGGTGGTAGTTAGTTGTGGCGTCATGGGGCCATTCGGGTTCCAGAAAAAATACGTAATTTTTGCAGGACCAACTGCCATTTTCAAAGGAAAGGTTATGAGTTATGATACAATGATACGTAATATCAATAGTTTGCCATATGATTTTCTTGAAATACCAAAAGGTGCAAACATAAGGGTCTACAAGTGACAGGTGTTCGAAAAAAAACATCACCCATTTTTTTGTATGTTTCATATGTTTCATTGGCCTTACTCCCCCAAAAAACTAAAAATGACAAAGGAAAAACTGCCCTTTGAAGATGTATCCCTTTGCTAAAAATGGTGATTTTCCAGCCAGTCCTGTTACCCTCCAGGGAACGATCACATATCCCCTCCCAAAGGGCGCTTTTTGAGTCGATGATTTTCCTTTTCCCAAAGTCAAATATGTTAGTTCCCTGGAGGGTAGCTTTTTGGGTGGTATTTTTTGTCGGGGGTTCCTGGTCCAAAGGTGGAAAAAACAACATGGCAGGAAACCCTTCCCCTGTAACACCTGGCAGCGTTGAGGTTTTGACACGCAAGGCTCAGAATCTTCAGCAAGTTGGTCTGGGATCCTCAGGGAGATGTGATGGTTTCTCAAATGTTTGGGAGGGGAAGAAGAAGAACATGTGAAAAATTAATGGACTGGTTGGTGTAAAACCGTGTAAAAAATGTGTAAAACCCCAAAAGGATAGTCCTACTATCTTTTTTTTCAGTGGCTATGTTAAACTTCGGGGGTGTATTTTTTTTTGCGAAGGTCTTGGTTTGAATGTTTGTATCGTTTTCGTGGATGTGACAGATGATTTATGATTTGCAATTGTTTTGGTCAAGATGTTTGTTCTTTTCGGTACACAATTTGAATTGCCTACATATTTACCATTAGATGTGAGGCAAATGGAGGTAAATATATACCATACACTGAGTGTTTAAGGTATAAAGTTGTTTATCTAGTATCTTCGTTCGTGATACCCTGTTTACCATTGATTTTTGGTTTCTATATCCATCCAAAGCTGGACACCACCAGGTTCCAAAAACACGAATGGGAAAAACATGGAGTTTGTGCGGGCGTGAAGATGCTTGGTGTTAAATGATGGCGAAAGGAGGTTCCAATGATTACCCTCCAGTGAACTAACATATTTGACTTTGGAATAGGAAAATCATCTTCAAAATACCTTTGGGGAGGGGATATGTTAGTTTACAGATGTTTACAGGAGGGTATACTTTATTGTTGTTGTTTGGGGATTGCCAACACCCTGTAAGACTGGGAAAACAATCATCACTATTTTAGTAGGGGCCATTTATTAACCTTCATGATCCACTGTTACAGTGTTTTGGCAAGACCCAAAGTATTCCTGTTTTTGTTGGCCACATGATTCTTTCATGCGTCGATAGTGGCGATTGTGCGACAAAAGCAGCCCATTAAATCTAGCAAAGCTAGCTGTAACATCCATCATTTTATTATGATTTGCGTTTTTTTTCTCGCACAATTTGATGTCAGAAATTTCCCCCCTTTCTATTGCTTATTGCCATCTCTTGCTGATGTTTAATATTCACATGTGTGATGGTAGCAGCCCACACCTCCACACCTTGTTTCTAATTGGATTTGATGAGCATCCAATGCTTGACACCCACATGAATCCATATCATGTACAAGGAGTTCAGCCCCCCAAAACCTCTAGAAATAGATAATAATAGTCAGTTTTTTCCTCATGTTTCTTGATTTTGAGACACACAACATTGAGACTTGTGCTATTTTCTGCGGAAAATATATCATCCCAAAAGTCAAAGATCGTCTTCCAACAATCATTTTTCAGGGGCTATGTTAAACTTCAGGGGTGCAATTGAATGAATTCTCATGAAATGTTTTTTTTGTATGTCCGGATGATTTAGATAATATCAACTGACACGCACACACACATATATATATATATTTAATATTTTCTTTATACACTATCTTTATATATACACCTACAGGCGATATGCTTCTGATTTTTTGGTGGTTGGCGTTCAACTTGTTTCCGATGATTGGAAGGATGGCTAGTGTTTCCGCACATTCACCGTGAGAGCAGCCAGTTGGTTGGTGATCCATGTTGGTAGTTTACGCCTCACCTATCTAAGCTGCATGGATACCGCTTAAGGGAAAACCCAGCCCCAAAATAGCCTTACATATGTTTTTTTGTTGTGTTCCATGTTAATCTTCAGTGCTGTAACTATACGTTATACTGAAGTGCCTTTATAAAGACGTTCGCCAACTATGAAAGAAGTCCGGATTATAGCCTGTTGGTAAAGGTTGCTCAGGTTGTGTTTCAAAGGTGTGTTCAAACAACCTTAGAGCATGTTCATCCGAGTGAAATGTGCACGTTTCGCTGGGTTCGTTCGAGGAACGCAGATGATTTCTTTCGTCAAGTCTGTCAACTGTCCAGTGCTCCCTTACAGGTTGGGGGTAGTTTTGGGACCTGGTTCGCAAATGATAGCCTCCTGGGAGGTGTTTTGAAAGAGAAGTAGATAGAATGAACGGAGGTTTTTATTGGCAAACCTTCTTGATTACAAAGGCTTATTGCAATTAAAAGTTAGAAGCTATACACCCCAAAAAAAACTAACATGTCCCCTAAAAAGGGGTCATTTCAAAAGGAAAGTAATCTCTCGACCACTATTTTTAGGGGGCTTTTTTTTCCGGGGGAGTAGCCAGTTGACTGATTTCAATGAGCGTACATCCCAGTTCGCACAGGATTCTTGAACCATTGACAGTTGTGGGAGGTCTGTTCAATTGAACAAACCTGCTGCTGACGTCAGGTTCTCTACAATCTCTAAGGCTATGGGTAGAAACATCCTGAACTAAAGGCATTCAGGATATCTCGATCGTAATCTTCAACTCGGACTTCCACTTGATATAGCCCTTGTCTAGAAAGGCTTGTAACATCTTTCTGGGCAAATTATAGCGACGCCGACATCACCCCAAATGGTCGTTTGGTAAGGGAATTCCCGTAAAAATCTGTTTAACTCAGGTTTATCGTAATTTGCCCAGATGTTTTTTTCTCTTGGTGCGTCAAAGAATTTCGAGATGGTTCCAAAATTTGATTCATACAAAAGCATGGCTGAATACTTTTAGCATATCCATCAATGATCATGAACATATAGTTCACTCAAAAACGTTCTGCAGCATTTTTTTGTTGTTTTGGTATGTTTTTTTGGATGGCTCCGGAAACAATTGCGGCACACATTCCTTCCATGTGCAAAATTCTTCATATGTTGGTTTCACCCGTTAACGTAAGGGAACTGTTTGGTCGGTAACCATCCCTCACAGGTGATGGCGGGTTCAAGGGCAGCAGGTCAAGATTTGGTTGACGCTTGGTGGGAGAAAACGGTGAATTTCATCACGTGGAAAATGATGAATGCATGGAGGGAGGGATCCTTTGGTCACCTTTAAAAAAATCCCAGATATGCTCCATGTAATGGACAGGAATCTAGGTGGTGGTTTGAAATATTTTTATTTTCACCCCTACTTAGGGAAGATTCCCAATTTGACTAATAATTTTCAAATGGGTCGTTCAACCACCAACTAGGAACGTTTGCCCAGCCATTTATTTCCCCTTGTGAATTATTGGCCATGAATCGTCACCGAATGTACGTAAAATAATCCATACATTCGGCGCATTTGGGAGTGGGTACGGCCCTTTTGGGTGTCTTTCTTTCATCACCTCCGAAAAGGACAAAGATATTTAGGTTGATATGAAACCATTCGAGGGAATTTCGCCGCCAGGATCCCGGGATCAAAATGGAGCTGGGGACAAATCGTGAGGGATACCGGGAAACGGCTTGGGAAGTTGGAGTAGCAGGTGCATGATGAGTCTGTTGCTTCTTCGTTTAACATTCAAGAATTAGCTCTTTCCAATGTTTGCGGGAGCCAAAAGTTTTAGATTGGTAAAGAGGTGATCTAGTATAGGATCGTTTCATTTTACGACCATATTGGATCAAATTATTTTGTTCATCATCTCGTTTCATTTGATAATACAAAAATCACTTTTTATGACCAACCAATCCGTCGGAGCTTACAGTCGCCGAAGCTGCGACTGTGCAGGTGTTGGAGTTGGGTAGCTCAAACCACAAGAACTTCAGAAATCTCACCCCATTGGGGGTAGGTTGGGAGGAATAAGCCCAACAACGAGGTCTTTTCATAAGCATCAAGGTTGCCTTCAAACCATTTCCATAGATGATACATGTTGGGCCCCGAGCCAATCGTTTTAAATGGAGTTATTATGTTATAACCCCAACAAATGGCCAGAGTTCAATGGGTTTCACTGGGGTTAATTATGACGCTACTCCAGCTTCTTCAAAGTGACCTTTTGATTCCCCAATTGGAGGTCACGTTTTCAGCCCCGAAAAGGCCACTTATTGGTTCAAACGAGGTCACTTTGAAGAACCTGGCTTATAGGAGTTGTTTCACCCCATATCTAACTGACAGTTACCCAGGTACCCATATCTAAGTGAAACAACCCCAGTTACGCATTGATAACTGGCTGGTTTTATTACCCACTTATCCCTAAAAACCAGGTATACATGAGTTTTTTGACCTCAGTCACCCTTAAAAAAAATTGGCCGGTTTTAGCCATTGATGGACCCCAGTTATAACTCAATTATGACTGGTTTCTGTGGTTCGAAACCTAGTAACTGTTACAAGGACTTCCTGTCCTCACATGCCTTTCCTGGCTGTCAGGATATGGCGGATCAGCTCCAACGGGCGGGATATTGTGTTTATCATATTGCACCTTGGCAAAGGATTTTCACCCTGCTTGGATGTCCCAGGAAGCTAGTAGCTGGTTAGTAGATGGGTTATACAACAACCTACTTATACATGGGGTATAGTGAGGTTATAACCCACTTACTGGGATGAACCTAGTAGGAGGGTCTACTAAGTCTTCTAAATGCAATTTTTCAAACTTACAGTTACACCCCTGGAAGATTAACATGGAAAATGGAGGTTTGGTTCAGATCATTTTCCTTTCTAAATGGGTGATTTGTACGTTCCATGTTAATATTCCAGGGTGTACCAAACATGAACGGGCCACCGTACATTTACCATTAAGATTTTCTCCAAATGTAGGTCAAATATACGTACAATTGTCAGACGGATGGTATGGGTCCCAGACTCATGTATTCCAATATGATTCCATAGGAATTGGAATCCGCTGTTCTGAAGAATGTACTTCCTATAGTCCAAGGGTGTTTTCAAGTAAAGATCCTGATTTTTTTGGAAAACAACAATTCCAAGGTGGAGGAGTTTCCTTGGAAGGAGTAAAAATATGTAGAAAACCTACAAGGTGGGCCCCGGATGCAGTTATAAATGGAGTTATAACCCCTATAAATGGCCGAAAATAAATGGCAACTGTTCTTATAACCCTAGTTATAGGAGTTATAATTTCAACCCAGTTATAACTGGTAGGGGGCCCACCTTGTAGCAGCTCGATCCGGAGAGAGAAATGATGGGAAGACGATTGACGATCCGGCCTTCCTTTTGGGATGTTTTTCATATTTCCAGGGGCGGCGAACATGTTAACTTCAGGTGGGTACCAATGTTTGGAGGGTTTCATGGTATGTAGAAGGGATAGCTAAGGTTCCCAAAGATCTGCATCTAGACCTGATGGTCCCCTTTTTCAGTGGAAATTTGTTCCTTTTTCCGGGGTAGTATCCGTAGGCCTTTGCTAGAACGGTTCCTATGATACCATTCTTGGAAGGTTAGTACGCCAGGATTCTTAGGGCACATTATTAGGCCATGTAAAATCTCATATTTTAGTTTGAGATGAATCACCCCCTAACATGAAGTTGAAAAAAAATCATAATTCATGTGAAAGAACAGAAGGAATTCCAAATGATCCAAAGTGGTGCAAAGCGATACTGTATACAGAAAAGAGTCTTAGATATTGGGATGCCATCCGCATCATGATCACCAACAAAAAAATCATGTGTCAGTGAAAATGCTGATTTTTTCTTAGTCGACCCGAGACCTTGAGAGAATCTGAGGAACCAAAATCCATTTGTCAATGGAGTTTCCTGGTTCCCTTAACAGGTGGTAGGTACCATATAATCACCCAATTGGCAGTATATATAAGTGGTATATACTGCCAATTGGGGGATTATATGGTACCTACCACCTATTAAGGGAACCAGACACAACCATTGAATTTGTGAAAAAAATCCCCCATGACTCAGGACACTTACAATTCTCAGCTGCAACTTTCTGCGTGTCAGGATGCAGGGCGTCGGATGCAATCGATTTTTTTCATCTCCAATTTGTCGACGTGTCACTTGCCACTAGACTTTCACGCAAACAAACACACCTAAGTATTCATAAATAACATACAAGATAAACATTAGATATCCTTACATATATAGATACATGTATTCTAGCTTGATATTGATATTGTACATGTACATGCAGATACCTTTTTTGGGGGGGACAAAAAGCTAAAGTTTCAGCTTGTTCCGCAGTCTTTTTCTGCAAGCTTCCTGGACCCAACTACCTTGGACCAGGACGAAACGACCGGTTTGTGGCACTTGGCCGACGTAACCAGTCCGGATCCATGGGGGGGTCACTTCCACGGGCCCGTGGTTTCTTTCCACTACTACCAGGGCAGCCTAAAAATGGATGTTTCCGAAAATCATCCATTGGTAATAGGGTTTTCCATGAAATAAACCATCCATTTTGGGGGAAACACCCCTATTTTTGGAAACACCCAAAAATCCGGAATTTCTCCCGGATGTGTTTTTTTTTGTTTTTGGTTTAGGACCCATCCAAGGTAGAAGAATGGAGGGATCCGGAACATGAGCTCTAAATCGTTGGCTTCCAATAGCTGACCGTTATTTTTTTTGTTTGTTGAATACTACCCTCCTGGAAACTAACATATCCCCAGAAAAGTCAATTTTGAGTCGATGATTTTCCTCTTCCCCAGGTGGGATATGTTAGTTACTAGAGGGTACCCATGTCGTGAAGGCTGTGAGTGAGTCCTTAGGGGAGCGATGATGATTTGGAGCTATTTTGATGATCTATTTCTCTACTAATTGGGGGGAAGCTAAAGAGGGCTCCAGAATCACCAGGTAGATATCACGCTGGTCGTGAACTGGGTCGTTTGGTGGACATGGAGCATAAGAACATCACCTGGAACACGTACGGCAGTGACTTTCGAGCTCGTTAGCCTATACACGTCCATCGACGTCTTCTTGATTATGATGCCGTTCCAGAGGGAGTCCGCATACGTGCACCCTTCTGCGAACACAAATATGCTCAGCGACAACTTCTTGCCTGAGGACTGGAAGACGGATGTGTATGTGATGGAGACCCAGTCCCCGCTCATGCTGTGGAAGCTGGACATGTTGATGAGTATGGGCCCATACATGAAGAGGGATGACTTCAGGAACGTCTTTTGGGGCCACGGGGTGAACCCGTTCACTAACGCGTGGGAACCTGAAGCCGTGGAAGCCAAACCCGATGCTTCAACATCAGCCTCTGTCTCATTCAAGCCTTTTGTGATTGAGATTGGTTTGACATCAGGGAGAGCGACATTGACGCCGAGTTTGTCCTAGAGCTTGCAGAGATGTTTCCTATGGAGTATGAAGTGTTGAGCCCTTTGAGTGTGCGCTCAAGCAATTGTACCTTGGATGTTGCAGGAAGTTAGGATCAAAGGTTAGGATCAGTGGGTTAGAACCCCCATATGCCCCATTTATAAGTAGATGAAATAACCCATTTACTAACCATTGATTCTAACTTCCAGTGACATCCAAGTGTGACCCCTCCCAAGCAGAATCAAATTTTGTCCTAAAGTGCCCAAATAAAAGTCTTGGCTTTGCTTGTTCGATGCTTGGGAAAAGTTCCAATCATATTCTACCAAATGGTGGTTTGGTTATAAATCCCATGGTAAAAACAAATACAAAAAATCACCAAACAAACAATCCCAAGAATTTGATGATTGCTCCAAGAGGATCATGCATCAAAAATAAGAAAACTGCAAAGATCAGGAGGCAAAAAATCAATCCAAGAAAAAACAACTGGTTGGTGGTTTCAAATATTTTGTATTTTCACCCCTACTTGGGGAAATGATCCCATTTTTCTAATATGTTTCAGAAAAAAGTTGAAACCACCCACTAGACAACAATTCGCACGGGTTGATTTTGTCCCCTCCTTATGATCTGTACGTTTGCTGGCAACGATAGATGCGTTTTTTTAATAAACCTGCGATGGGTAGGTTGGCAGCTGATCAACCGGGGGGGATCACGGGTTCCCCCCCCCCCCAGAAATATAGCCGGCCTTGTAAGGGCTTATGAAAACCCATTGGTTGCCGTTAATCCGAAGGTCCCGGCCCCCTTTGAATAAACCTTAAGATTCGAGGGGGTGAATTTTTTCAAGAAACTCAGTCAAAGCTGTTGGAAGTTGAAAGCAGAAATTGAGCCAATGACAAAAAAAAACACCTGGTTGTCTACTGTTAAATATATATATATATGGGGATGATACTAACTGGGTGATGCTAATCATCTATTATCAAAGATCCCTATTTAAACCAACCAGGATTTCAATGGGAACGTTTTTTGATTCTGCACCCCTCCACCCACATCCCGGAGATTCCTCGTCACCAGCAAACCTTTGTCATGATCGAATCCTGGGGAGGTTGGTAGATCCTAAGGGTTCCCCCCACCTAGTGCAACCCCCCAAACAAAAAACCCAGGCATTTCTAGGCATTTCTACTTCCATGCTGGGGGTGGTGGTGGAAGTACTGAACATTTCATGTTTGATTCATAGAGATTGATAGCAATCAAGGTACCTTAGAACAGGCTTTGATTTCAAATGCCCTGAACGAGCGGTTTTTTTTGTTGGTTGCTAGTGGTTTCCCATCACTCAAGGCTTCTCTCAAGTTTGTGGTGGAGGACCGGGTAAGTTGGAGGTGTTCATAGAAAAATCCATTTTTTTGTTTAGTAAAAGAACATAGCAAGCTATGAGAAAGAAGATTTTTCCAACAGTAAATACATCTACAAATGCTGGGCATCTCACCGCTAATGAGAAAAGTTTCTTGAAGTTTTTGTTTGTTGCACTTCATGTCATTAATCTGAACCCTGACTATACTCATGATTTATGCGCAATTATGGGTATATTGTGAGCAATGATACTTTCCTGCCCCCAAACAGCATCTAATGATGTAACAACATGCGGATGTTGTTCACCTGTCAAGTCAAGTCCAAACGTACAGACAGACACGAGGAAGATCGACTCTGCGTTGCGCCAAGCCACGAATTTCAATTCAAGGAAGTCCAAAAAAAGACCAAATGGTACTGTTGATGGTTCAGAAATCCCAAGGCCAACCATAAAACCATGTAAATAATGGGATATTAACCATATCAACTGGTCAGTTTAACGGATTTCTGAACCATCAACAGTAGGATCGGGGATAGTTCTGCCTACTTGGATCATCCCAAAGACTTTTGCCACTGAATGTTGATAGCCGACCTGGACTTCCATGGCGCCAAGAAGTAGATTGACAAAATTGAGCCAATGAAAAAAAGGGCCCCTGGTTGTTTAGGCTTTTTTGGGGGGTGAAAACTACCCAGTTATACGGGGATTAAGCCATTACAAGGATCCCTATTAAACAACCAGTATTCAATAGAAAGTAAGGCCCTTTTTTTTGCGTGGCTCAGGTTTTGTCATTTCTGTCGGTGAAACTGCAATTTCTGAAGTAAGATGGCAGTTCAGTAGGGGATTCATATGCCAATCTCTCCACCTGGGAGTTTTATGTTGAGGCTCCACATGCGTTTCGGTGCGTGGAACGATTTGGGAAGGGGGTCAATTTTTCCGGTTTCTTTGGTTATTTCTTTCGAGATGTGCACTTCCAAAAAACTAATGGCTGAAACGGAAAAATGGATTTCCAAGTCAGGAATGTTTTTGTGTTTCACGGCTACAGTTTTCAGGTTCCAGCCGGTTCCAGGCGTTAGTTTTGGAGTGTAGCAATCGCCAGGAGGAGGACATTCTGGTGGTGATACTGGAAAGTGCATCACTGGGCAAAGAGGTCCCAGGTGCCGTTTTGGGTGTTTGGGCATGTGGCAAGGTCAACCCTTCCTTTAAAAGATGATGCCATACCAAATCTAGGTGGTGGTTTCAAAGATTTTTTATTTTCAGTGGGTTCAACCACCAACTAGATACCAAATCCCTTTTCACTCTAACTGGACACCTTCCGTTTGGAAAGTGCGGGGCGCTGCTAGCTGCTCTTTTTTGTGTTCACCTTCCTTGTGGGAGTTTTCTCAGGTGGAAAAATCGAAGTTGTTGGCTTCTTCAGGGGTCTTCCCAAGCAAATCTGCATTCAAAATTTCTTAGGACCCGATCCGTGAGAGGAATGGCTGGTTAGCACCTGAAATACCAAGCTTGCTTGGTTCTCAGACGTTTCCTTTATGGGGGAAGCCTTCCAAGCGCCTCCTGAAAGAAAAGTCTCCAAAAATGTATATTTCCTACATTTTCATTGGTACAATTTGCATTTTGTTCCAGAGCCTGACCACTAGACAGTTCATGGAGGAGTTCCTTTTACAGTAAGTGTATTTTCTTCTATGTAGGATGGGAAAGACCTTGGAAAGATATCTTCCAAGGGTTCCTTTGAGAGTTTCTTGATAATGTTTTGGGAGTTTCCAAATACAATTAGTTGAAAAAATACCATGTTTCTTAAGCTTGTGACCTTTCATGTTGCAAAAAAAAAACCAAAGGTACACCACACAGTGCCGTTCTGGCTCAACAAAAACCTGCGTTTTTTTTTCTTGGGCCCAACCTGTGTGGTGGGGGTTAAGGACCAGAGCCTTGTTTGCATGGGCGAAAACAACAATTTGGTGATTCTTGGGGTACTAGGTGGTGGTTTCAAATATGTTTATTTTCATCCCTACCTGGGGAAGATTTCCGATTTGACTACTATTGTTCGGATGGGGTTGAAGCCACCAACAAGGGTAAAACAAATATCCAACTATAATTATGAGTAAGTCTGGTATATGTATTACTTAGTACTATGACATTTACCACGTAAATTGCACAGGGAAGAGTATATTGTATGATGTTATAATATACATATATATATATATATTTTTTTTTGTTCCTACGTCTTATGCGTTGTTTCATCTATTTGATTTTTTGGGGGGGTGCAAAAAAGATCCGAACATGGAGTCGAAAGCCCTTTTCGGAGCCCAACAGGGCAACAAAATGTTGCCAAGAAAACAGATGGAAACAAACATACCTACCTGTTGATGGAAAAATTCCCAAACAAGCAGTTGATATGAAGAATATTCCCTTTTTTCATAGGGTTTCATAGATAACAGGTGGTTGTTTGGGATTTCTTCCACCAACAGTATGACAACATATCAAAACATGAACATGTTCCACTGCCACATTCGATTCTAGAGGGTTAGGGCTCATTTTCATAGTTTCAAACATTTGTTTTAATCTTCTGGGCAAGATTCACCAGTTGGAAAATGGCGGCTGAGAGTCATGACTTTACTTTTTTTCGTTTCAATTCCGGTTTGTGTAACCTCAATGTCTCATTTTTCCCCTTAAAACCCGATGGGTTTCTATTAAACCCGAAGCATAAAGACAGGGCATTTTGGGAACTTTTGTGAGACGGAACCCTATGTTGGGAATACTCGAATCTTTGGGAGTATTGCATGTAGGAAGTGAACGTTTTTCGTGAGGGAAGTGCTCTCCACAAGCAGCAAATGGTGTGTTTTTTTCATGGTTTTCCAGTTTTGGCAAAATGTCATCGAACACACACCGACTCTATGTATATATATATATACATGGCTATTTATATATGTATATAACTATATATGGAATCAAAAGGAGAAAGTTTCACCACATCTGCAAAGATTCAAAATCCGAAGGTGCAGGATACTGAATTGATCGTAATTGATCAATAGATTCAGTAACTCTGTGCTCATTTTGCCTTGACATTTTTAAGGACTTGAAAAGTGCACTTAATGGTGAACATGCCCTAAGAATCCAGACCCCTCCCGAAACGAAGGTTTCATGGTCTAAATCCCATCCCCAATAATAGGATTGTAGATGTACACTCCAGGAAACCAACATATCCCCCAAAAATGGCATTTTGAAGATGATTTTCCTTTTCCCAAGGTGGGATATGTTAATCCCTTGGAGGGTAATCCCTTTCTTAGGACATATTTGGATCCTTAGTGATGAGTTACGTGGGGTTCCATGTTGCGTGTTCAACCTTCCCCCACCCCAACCCGAGGTGGAGCCCCGGTCCCAACATGTCTGGTTGTTTCGCCTTCCTTTCTCTATGGACTTTCGCGGCCGCGAAGCCACATATCATCATGCATGTGTCACTTGGCTACAATCAATGGTTGTTTCCGGTTCCCCTTAATAGGTGGTAGGTGATATATAATCACCCAATAGGCAATATATAAGTGGTATATACGTGGTATATACTGCCAATTGGAGGATTATATGGTACCTACCACCTATTAAGGGAACCAGGAAACTCAATTGATACAAGGTGGTTTCCCCCCTTAAACCGATCGTTTCTTAATGGGGTGAAATGACAAGCCCATATTGATGGCCTAAAAATACATGAGAAACTGGGGTGAAATAACTGCATTTATGACTCGTAGGGGCCCACCTTGTACCTCGCATCATTTTTTTCATAGGATCCATGTATGGTAATATTTTCCTTCATTTGGGCTTGAAGAGATGGTAAATAGGCCATACATGGATCTTTTGGCTTTGGGTACAGTTAGGAGCACGGTTAAGAAATTATAAACAAGAACAACAAGATGACCTTCACCTGGCAATTCTGTGTGACCTTTTTGGATGGTCAAGTGACCCTTTTGAGGGGTTAAGTGACCTCCAACTAGGGGATGAAAAGGTCACTTTGAATCACCTGGCATGTTCATTTCAGATATATATATATATATTTGGAGGTTGGTAAGCTATCATAGTCATGCTACTTTTGTTTGAGCTACAAGGTTTTTTCAAAATACCCTCGTAATAATGAGCTATCTCTTGGAATCGCAGGTGATTTTTTGTTTAAATATATTTTCTCTACTAACATATGCTGATGCCCAACCCATACCATCCATGTATGGTATATTTACCTATACATGTCCCATTAAAATTAACCAAATGTACGTAAATATGGCATACGTGGATGGTATGGGCAAAGTGTTTTGTTCGAGGTAATTATCTGGCCAGCCAACCTGTCGTGTCTGATTTTGGATAACAAATTCTTGTCGAAGGAACTTTCGTCAAAATTATAACAACCTTTCCCGCCGGTTGGTCACCTCTCAATGATGGTGAAAAGCTAAGGGAATCCAAATACCCCCCAAACTCCCCGAAACAGTTCAGGTGTAGGAACTACAGTAATTTGCTCAGACTCATCATCATTATTCTAAAGGATGAAGTTGACAATCTTGGAGAGGCTTTGGAATAGCTTGATCTCTGCGTCCTTGAGAAGGTTTTTGTTTGGTGGTTTGGGATGTCAACGAATGGTTAATTGGTGGTTTGGGATTCTGATGGCACTCTTAAGTAACAATCCCTTTCATAAGGGGATTCTAGGAATCCAAACCACCAGCCCAAACCAACAATTAATTATTAACCAGTCTTTGAGATGAGGGAATGTGTTGCTTCTCTCCTTTCCCTTTGAAATGGTTTGTTTGGTGTGTTCCGTTCCCTCTACCGTAGCAGATTTCCTCCTTTGAAAAGAAGTGTCATATATAGAGAGAACATTCTATGTGATCATTGATTGGTGTGGCGCATTGAGATTGGAACTGGTGTGTTCTTTGATTTGTTTTGTCCTTGTTCGCTCTGTCATGGGGATCCTTTCTCTGAAGCTATGAAGAGGAAAAGACTTAAACAACAAATTCAGGTCCACACATCATGCAAGCAAAGTGACGAGGTCAACGAATTTCACCATCGGACCAGAAGAAAAAAAACAACTTTCGGGTTACCCGGCAACGTTTCCAAAAATCCGCCAGCCAACGGGTCCACATCATAAGGCGGGAACGGATCAAATGGGTTTCTGCTTCAAAGGCGTCGTTCAACTTGGATGTGTCCTTGGAAGTTAATAAATAGATGTAAATAGTACCTTTGGACCCCAAAACCATGAAAAGGTTTTACACCCCCAATATATGGGGTATAACCCCTAAAGGCCCTAAAAATGAAGGTTGTGGGTTCCCATGGTAGCTAGTAAATGGAATATATTGGGGTTATAACCCACTGATCCGATCACATTTTTACGAAAGCACTTCCGTCCCGGGACATCCAGGCAGATTAAATCCCACATTGAGCCGTCACATCATGGCTGGTCAACCTTTCCTCCCCCCCTAAAAGTATAGGCCTTGTTAAGGGCTTATTAACCATTGACAAATTGGATTCCCTTAGTAAGGCCTTATTATAAACCCTTAATTTTTGGGGGGAGGGGGTAGGTTTTTCCCAGCCAGCTTCAGGATCGATGATTTCGGTTGGAACGATCCAGGCTTTCGCAATGAGAACGAAATTTCCACTCCTACCCTGCTGCTCGGTTCGGAAAATGTTTGTTGCTGGTGCTTCAGGGAAGAGTTGGGAAAGTTGGAAAACGAAAAAAACACGAACAACAAAAATGGCCTTGGGAAAATGGTTGGACATCTGAAATTATTAATCATATCCCTTGATTAAACTTAAATCACAACATTTTGTGAAACATCCAGATAGAAGTGTTGGAACTATAGGTTTCTTTTGGGTTAAACCGGGCTGTGATGGGTTTTTCGTTGGGCTGTGATGTGTTTTTTATTGGGTCGGGGGGTTGGGGTGGTGCTAACTGTTTGAATGAATTTGGGATGTTACGGGTTGAGGAAGGTCTGGTAGAGATGGTTCCTATTAGATTCTGAAGTGATTTTACGACCCCTTGGCGCCTCAATACACAATTAGATAAAAGACTTGTACCAAAAACCAGTTCAGTGCTCAAAATGTCAGATATGTCTTTCTTGTTTGACTTCTTCACTACATTATTTGGGGAATATTTCTAAATTTCAAGTTGTTTTTTATCCAAATTACTCCAAATTACGAACTGCTCCCAAGGGTTATTTTTTCCAGTGGTGAATTTCCCGCGACTCCATGGCCGAGATGAACTCCAAGACAGGGGGGGTTCACAAAGAGGCTGTGGCTGAATTAACTGTTAAAGAGTGCCACTGTTTTGGGAGGAAACCCTTCCTTTCCCTCAAAATTGGTGGGAATCCGTGATCCGATAATTTCGGGAATTCATTAGGTTGGTCTAAATATTAATTAGACAAATCAAAGGAAACAAATACATCAGAAACATTTGGACCAACTTGGGATGTACCCCCCTTACATCAGAAACACATCCACCCTCATATAACATTTGGAGGTATATTGGAGGTATTTTATTTCAATACTGTCATTGTCATGACATCAGGGTGCGACCCCTTAGGCCGTTCCGACAAGCCGTTTCGCCAAAAAAACACACCAACCTCAAAAAACCACCAGACAACCACCTCATAAAAATACTAGGTGGTGATTTCAAACAATTTTTATTTTCACCCCTACCTGGGGAAATGATCCAATTTGACGAGCATATTCTTCAGATGGGTTGAAACCACCAGCCAGAATAATTCTTGGGTCCACCAACAGAACAACTTCTATACTTTGCTGTTGCAAAGATTGTTTGACAGATTTTGGTACCACAACTTTCGAATTAATGATCCAATTTGACTTGCACATATGTTTGGAATATGGCTTGAAACTGAACCACCAACTGTATACAGGTCTTTTACATCCGGTCATGCCTCCTGATAAGTTTCGGTGTTTGGATGTGCAAGTTGGGTGTGGGCCCCCTGAATTCAGGATCTGGAACTCTTGGATTTTCATGGGTCATGATCCTCCAATTTACCCAGATGTATAGTGATGCTCATTTTAACTGTCAAAAGTGAGTCCGCACGATCCAATCCAATAATCCATGTTTCACCAAGGAATTTGTTTCATGAGAAAGGCATTACTTTGGATCAATACTATGTGTGCCTTGACGTGATGGAAAATATAGCCATGGCTTGGAGTTGTTGCTGAATTATATCGATGGGTTTATGGAAGCATCTCAACAAAGAGGCGTGGAAAATGGCCATTGTATTGGAGTTGTTTCTAACGATAAGGTGGAATTGGAAGCAAATTAAGACAGATAGGAATATATGACATGATAGAGATTCGTTTTTGAAACTTGATACTTTTAGAGTAAAAACCATCTCCCCAAAAGTAGGAACATGATCCGGACTTCTTTTAAAGGTTTGATATTCTCAAAAACATGCAAATTGCCCAAGACATTTTGTTCGGCAAGTGGCTTTGATGGGCGACATCCGGATTTTTGGAGATTTGCAATTTCAATCCCTACACCCCCGAAAACTAGCCCGGAACGTGAAAATCACCCCTTTGAAGATTTTTGGGTTCCATGTTGGTCTTCGGGGGTGTAGTTGGATTTTTTCGAGCCTGAAAATTCAATTTGCTGGGAACCAACATATTCCCTCCCGTTTGGCACCTGTGAAGATGATCTTTCTTTTTAACACAGGTGGGATATGTCAGCTCCCTTAGATACATACTTGGCAAAGGTTTGAGATTGAAAACTGTGAGTTGTTCGTGGCTTCTGAGCTGATCCACAAAAAAGCACGGTTTCAACATACCTTTGGAACACACCCCGAGCAACCTTTACCAACGGGCTATAATCTGGGATTCCTTTCATAGTGGGCGAACGGGGGATTGCCTGGGGTGTGCTCTATGGGTGTGTTGTAATTTTCCTGGAAACACCTTTTCTTGCTGTTCCCTTTCCAGTGCATTACACACTCAACTCAAGTACTGACTTTGTGTGGTCTTTTTTGTCCACCCCCTAAAACAAAAACTATTGAGAGTTTGGGGAATATCTTTCACAAGTACGTTTTCCCAGACAAAAAACATGTTCCAAAGTAAGGTGGAAATGAAAGCTTCCCACAGCAACAGTCACGAGAATCTAAGGGTGCCCCCGCGCACAATGCCACCACACCTTTCCCCCCCCCCCAAAGAAATAAGGCTTTATATTTCGGGAATTCCTCACCACCATAATCCCACTATAATCCCTCAAAAATCACTTACATCCCTGAAGATTAACATGGAAACAACAAAGTCATGGAGGTTTTGGTTCAGATCATTTTCCTTTACAAATTCATGGGTGATGGTTGTAGGTGAACCAGCCGGAACCATCTTCCAGGGTGTATACGTAAGGCCTTACACCCCCTAAAAAACATGACCGAAAAGTAGGTTTGGTTGTAGTATGTTCGTTCCTTTCCTTACGGGGTAAGGTTTCGTAGTTCGTACTAGTTTGTTTTAGGGGTTGGGTTAGTTGTTCGTACCCC
>DF239426.1:44466-146409 GCA_000507305.1 Breviolum minutum Mf 1.05b.01 | reverse complement strand
AACATGGAACCCGAAAATTGGTGGTTTGTAGATGTTTCTCCTTTTCCAAGGGGGTATTTTCAGGTTCCATGTTTGTTTTAGGGGGTGTATTGTTCACCCCAGGTGGGGTGGTGTTGGATGTGGTGATCCGAGGCAACCTTCCTGTTCACCCAGTCGTGCTACTTTTCTGAGTGGACGCTTTCCACTTCATACGGGCGTGGGCCCCGGATCCCGTCACCCAGCCAGCTACAGTAGTCACAGTAGGATATCATCATGGATATCAACCCCTTGTAAGGGTTTTCTCAAACCGAGTTATCCAGGTAAAATTGGCCATTTATAGGGGTTATCAACTTATAAATTGTTCAATTAACTTATATACGACCATTTATAAGTTAGTAACTGCCCCAGCTTGTTCAAGATCTTTTGTTTGCGTTGTTTTTTGGGTGAGATGTGTGTTTCGAAAATGCGGGCGCCCTTTTGCGTGCCCACTTTTCTCCCATTATCTTATGGTTCAGTGGAAGATCACCCTGATTTAAAACCGAAAGTCATTTTGGAAACACATCCCACTATGAACTGCATTTGCAAATCTAGGTGGTGGTTCTAGATATCTTTTTTTAACCCTACTTGGGGAAATGATCCGATTAGACTACTGTAACATGTTTTCAATTGGGTTGAAACCGCCAACTAGTAATGTTTTTACAAGTTTTTCATGTAAACTTTCCCAACGCTTTCAGATAATATATTTGGAAGAGGATCACGACAAAGAAGAGGCTGATTTGACAAGTAGATTCAAGATGGGTCAAGCAGATCATGGTGTAACCATCAAGCTTACCAACGTTTATAGCAAGCTTTGCAAACTCGCAAACGTCCTAATCAAATGAATGGTAATGACTGGTCATCCTACCCCCACCCGAACGTACGCCTGTCAGAAATCACGAGTTTAATAGCCGACCTTACTAAGTGAAACCAATGGTCAATGAGTCCTTACTAAGCGCCCTTGTTTCTGAGGAGGGGGGAAAAATCCCGGACGAATCCCCCGGGCACCCAGGCTTGAACAACTATATTCCGTGGTACAGTGCTTATGGACTGCCATTGGATGAGACCACCTTGCCAGAGTTGTTGGGAACTTTTGACCGTTTTTTTTGTTTTTTTTTTTCGGATGGGAGGTTTGGTTGGAGGGATATCGGATCATCAAAAAAAAGAAGGAGGTCAAGAACTTGGAATATTTTTTTTGGAATGTGGTGGTTGTTGTTCTTGGTTGTTGGTTGGTTGGTTGTTGGTTGTTCTTGGTTCTTGGGTTGTTGGTTGGTTGGTTGGTGGGTTGGTTGTTGGTCGTTGGTTGTTGTTGCTGCATCTCCCATGCCAGTGGCAAGTGACGGTTTAGCCTGCGATGTGCTACTACTGGCAACTCAAATCAATCCAAAACATACGGTTGGTAGAAGACATCCGGCTAGCCAGTTGATATCTGATATAGTATTTAAATATCCCCATGATTTACAAGGTTTTATACATCCCAGGTGGTTGTTTGGGATTTCTTCCATCAACAGTATGTTTTTGATTGATCATTTTCTCTCAAGCAGCATTGATGTTGGTACTTTATGGTAATCTAGCGCAACTCGGTTGAGTATGTGTCACATGAGGTCACATATCCTTCTTGATCATTCACAATCACCCAAACAGGAGCTTAACATGATGATATCTAAAGTAATCCCTTTCTTTTGGTTCAGGGAGACACTCATCCAGCAAAAACCAGTTTGAAATTCCTCTGGATCAAATTTGAATTTTCCCTCCCTGAAACTAACATAGCACCTGAAACACTGGGGTTGGAAGTTGAGTTTCCTTTTGCAAAGGCCTCTTGCGGTTAGTTTCAGGGAGGGTAAGGGACTTCGTTTTCATCTTCCTGTTCTTTCCCACCCCCTTCTTGGCAATGCTGCGTTTGACGTTTTTGTTTCTGAGGAAGGGCAGGTTATAGACGTCATGCCATTGGAAAATGGCATCTGGGACATTTCAAGCTCCTTGAATCTATAGTTAGTGCGAGCGTTTTCGTGAAAGGGAGCGAGCCATGATTTGGAGATACTTTTCGTGGGGATTTCCCCAACAACCAAACAAAACAGGTTGTATATGTAAGGTGAAAGATTTCCACTTATAGGGATTTTAGAAAATCAGCGAAACCCCATCTACAAGGCTGTTTGTTTGGATTACCCTCCCTGAAACTAACATGCCACCTGAAAATGATGGTTTCCAATAGGAATCTCCGCTACGTTAGTTCCAGGGAGTCTATAACTCCGTTTATAGGGTTTTCTTCACCCCAGTGGGAAACCTATTTATTTATAAGGCCGTTTTAAGCTAGGGGTTCTATAGCTCCGTTGTTTATAACTCCCACCTTGCAGGGCCCGTATCTCCCAAATCTCGGGTCGAAGAATAAGGAGGTGAGAAGCTGGAACTACGGTTGATGGTTCAGAAATCCAGCTAACCAGTTGAGGTTGGTAGTTACTGGTAGTTGAAATCCCAGTATTTACAAGGGTTTTCTACATCCAAACGGTGGTTGGCCTTGGGATTTCTGAACCATCAACAGAAATTCCCCCAGGTTCGAAATAATCAGCGCATCTGAAACTTAGTAGTACAGAGTTTTTGAAAGTCCAGGCCCCCTGTTGATTCCGTGGGAAGGTCCATGGGAAGAGAGCAACCGATTTTTTCCCAACTGCCAATTGATCCCCTTGTTGTGGATGGAAGTTCGGACTTGTTTCGGGAGGGAAAAGGACCTTTAAAAATAGAGGTCATTGGGGCTTTAGGTATATTATTATATACTTATGTGTATATAATATATCTATAGTGAAAAAAATCATGTGTGGCAAATTTCTGTGTTGCATCCAGTTTGCTGAAATATTTTGCTGTGGCTTAATGATGGGCATGTTTTTTTTTACATTACCCATGGCATGCAATGCTTCAGACTTGGTTGATTTTTACCTAAAATAAGTGCAATCCCAAAAGGAAACTCACTCGTCTTCCAATCATCAATTTTCAGGGGCCTAGGATCCATGGTTGATTGGTATATTTACCTATACTGGGTGGTGGTTTCAATTTTTTTTCTTTTCACCCCTATTTGGGGAAGATCCCATTTTGACTTATATTTTTCAGATGGGTTGAAACCACCAACCAGTACATGTTGTTTGATGGTTTTGCATTTTGATTGATGGTAAATTAGTAGGTTAATCATACAATCGTCCCATGGATGCTATGGGTTATTTTATTTGTTGTGCGGAGCAGTTGATAATTCTAACCCCACCCAGCGCATTCTCACCCAAGAATCGTACTGAAAACAATAATCGTTCTCAGCCATTTTTTGTGATGAATTTTTATGATTTTGGATTGGGCAGCTGTTGGTGCTCAAAGGTTTGTTTCCCCAGGGCAAAAATGTCAGGATACCTGCCCCGCTCTGTGAGACCCCCAGCCATGACCCTGAGCCAGTTAAAGGATCTGGCCAGGGGCATGCTTCAGTTTGATGATCCTCTTCTACGTGAAGGTTATGCAAATTGCTTTGAGCTATGCGGGCAATCGCCTTCGTTCAGGGATGGGTTCAAGCAAAGGGGGATGGTGTGTGTATCCTTCGATTGCCGTATTTTGGTGGCATCAATTCTCATAGGTTTTTCTTTTGGAAACTGAACCCAAAGGTCTCAGGAAGGAGGATGGCTTAGGAACCCTAGGATTGTTCCTATTAATTGTCATATTTAGTTGCTCAATTTGTAGTACTTCTCTATTTGGTTTTGGCCTTCCAGGCAATGATGTTAGGGAAAACTTGCATACAGAAGAGGGCTTGGCCATCTTTGTACGCAAGTGTCTGGATACCAAAGTTGGATCACCCATGTGGTTCAGTCCGACTTGCGCATCCTGGGTATGGATAAGTCGTGGTACGTCATTGAGGGGCGTAGTGTTTTGGTAATTGAGTTTAATAAGTTACAGGTTTTTGGCTTTTTTTCTTGGGTGAGAATGCGCTGGGTTAGTAAGGGTTTAGGTTTGAGTTTTTTTGCCAAATTCGAATGGAATTTTAAAAAAGTTGTTCTTTAAATGCTACTGGGCCATGCATTTTCCCTGAGAGAGTTGTCGGTTCGGTGCTGAGGAACTCCATGGTGATGCTGCAATCCGCAGCGTTACAACAGGAAACGCGTTTGCAGAGGTGCTAGGAGAGGTGGCACTGCCGTTTGCTGTGTGGTGCGGCCTTCGCCCCACAGGGGAGCAGCCAGGGACCTCTCTCTTATGGAAGTGGGAAGGTTGGGTGCTGGTGGAACAAAAAAAAAGATAGATAGATAGATAGATAGATAAATTTCGAAAAGGGTTTGTTTATGTTTGTTTGTTGAAGGATTATACTGGCATTTTAACTGAAAGATGTGGAGGTATTGAACGCTGGCTGGCACAGTTGCAACGTGATGGGGACTTTTTCCAAGTGACTATCAAACTTGCAGCATGGGCCAGCCTGAGTACTAAACCTTTGTCCTTGAGGGGAGCTTGGGCGGGGTTGAAGTATCTTGAGAAGCTTTACAGTCTCCTTCTTCCAAACATGGCACAACGCGACCAGATTCCCATTTCCAAGCCTTCTGGCAAGTGTCTCATTTGTGTTTGAATCGAATATCTGGATTTACCTCTTTGTTTTGTTTTGTACTTTCCCCATCATTGCTTTGAGACAACGTTGCCTCTACTAGGAATGTTGTTTTTCACACCTAAACCTTCATTGCCTGAGGTGGAAGACATCGAACGAGTACACATGCATCTCTGCTCTGTATCCAGCTGCCTTTGGATACAGTGTTGCTTATTGCGAGGACTTGGCAAGTGACTTGGTTTGTCCTTCTGGTGGCGAAGGGGTTTGGGATCTTGGGGGGCTGAATGTGTTTTATGATTTGAAACTTGTTTTAGATAACTTTTACTTATGTAGTAATATTTGAGTGAAGATAGATTTATATACACACATTTGAATTCTACCAAACTTCCCAGGGCGAACCATCCAAGATGAGTGTGAGATCGAAGCTGAGATCAAAGAGTTTGCAAAGCAGATCATCGACTCACTCCCACACCCGAACCAAGTTTTGAAGGAGGCTAAGGACGTTTGTTTGAAGTAAGTTTATTGGGAAATTGTTTTTTGAATTGGAATAGGATGGCTTTCTTTATTCCATTTAAATGTTGGGGTCTGTCCAGGACTTCATTGCCAAACATGGGACCAATATCGATGAAGATCCTGGATGGCCAGGAATGGAATCTTCTATGTACCTGCTCAAGCCTATTGGGAAAGAAAAACGAAAAACTCTCTTGGCTAAGAAAAGGGAGTCTGCCAGCACTTCATCACCACCAAAAGGGGAGAGTCAGAGTGCCATTGGGGTCCAGAGTAAAGCCAATAAGGGGGTGAAACCAGCCAAGGGGGTCAAAAGTAAAGCGAAGAAACCAGCCAAGGGGGTCCAGAGTAGAGATTCCAAGAAGGCTATCCAGGCTTCTGGGAGTTCTTTGCAGAACTTGGAGGCCAAGGATGAAGCTGAAGATGAGAAGAAACAGGGTGATCTTGGAAGGATACTGGTGGGGTTTCTCTTTTGTTTTTTCGCAATCAGTCGTCTGGAAATTAAACACTAGATGATTTGTGTGACTTCCCTATAGAAAATGTTGAGTCAGGATGATGTGCAATCTGTGTTTGTTTCCTTACTGTTCAGGACCAAAAAGCGGGGCATGGATGTTCTTGGGCAACTGGGTGGTCGCATCCACAAGGGCCCACGGGTTACCCAGCTACACTTCCAAAATCTTTGAACATACAGAAAGTGAATCATCTAAAAGATACAGTATCAATATTACTATCACTGTTTGGTATGGCCGAATACCACAACCTCACTTCACCCTGATCTGTTTCCAAGCGAATGCCTTCAGGTTTCTTCCTCGGCTTCCCTATGATGCTTTGATCTGGATTGGCTGTTGCAATGCATATCTCAGGCATGGCCTGGGTGTGAGAGGTTTGTATATTTGTTGGCAATAATATTATTCGAAAATCAGAGTCAAATCAGCAGTCAATGTTTTTTATTTAGACTGACCCAAGGCTTTATGTTAGTTCTCATTTTTCTGCCTCAAAAAAAACCCCTTTCCAGGCAACAAACTGCGGTTCAATCAGTGGCTCTGGGCCAGCATCTTGTTGGCACAATTGAATGTCAATCTGATTGGTATTATTGGAATAATACTGAAGAGAAAAAGTGATTCATTATTGTCCATCGTTTTGTTTGCCATAGACAACTAGGTAATGAAATTTTGAAATGTAAAACTTAAAGCATATCATATACAGAAAAAAACACTCGGATGAAAAGCCACAAGCGCTGCTCAGGAAAACCCACAAGCGATCACTGGCTTCAGCAATGACCAATGAGGCAGCCTGGGCTGTGGAATGGGAGGAATTGTCATGAACTGAAGTAGTTCAACATTTGGCAGGAGTGAAAAAAGTAGGAATGAATGATGAATCAATTAATTCTTCAAAAATACTCTTTTATTTTTGAATCCTCAGACTTTAAATCTTGCCTTCCAGCCCCTTTTTTGAGCCAGCAAGTGACACTGCATCGATGTGAGGCCTGCTGCAGTTGCAATTGGCTCCTGGTTTGGCTTCTGGTGCTGGAGTGGCTATGTGAGACTGATCGTAGGGGTTTGAACTGCAGCTGGTCCCCATCCACTTTTTTATTTTTGTAACTGACTAAGAAATGTTGGCTTTAATTAATGTTCGAAACCCAAAAAAGTTAGTTGTTTTATCAGGGGATACAGGGCCAGCTGTTTTTGTTCCAGAAAAAGCACGTAGTAATTATATGACAATTGATTGGTGATTCACAATTCTGCCTTCCTTGAAACTGGATGGCATGTTGATGACTCACAAGTAATGCCATGTACACCGATGGTCTATACATGTAAACAGTCTTTACTTTCTATAGAATTATATATTATATGTACGTATAAATTGTCTATATTATATATATATATGATAATACAAACAATTGTACACTCAAAATATTAGTATACTAATAATTTACATATGTATGTATATATATATACACGTATATATATATATATAGTATGTATGCAAATATATTGTATCCTATATACTTCCAGCGTTGTGCAGGCACGTACAGTATCACTGCAAGGATAAACCTTGTAGTTGCGCAGGGAAACTATACAGCAAACCGGGTAGTGGAAATGGTGCAACATGCCTGACATGGGGTTTCAAAGCACACTTTTACTTTGTACTTTGTTCAAACTGACAGTAGCCAACCTGAAAGCATTTTGATTTCTGAGTGGTATTTGGTGGTTCAAATTCCAAGTAAGTAGTGAACCACTCTCCTTCGTCTTTGCCTTTTCACCATGCCCCGGGCCAAGAAGACTAAGAAGGAAGCAAAAGAGAAAGAGGTTTCAAAGAAAGATAGCAAGAAAGACAAGAAGAGTAAACGTAAGAGAAGCTCATCGACATCATCATCATCAGGGAGTTCTTCTAGTCGGGATGATGCTATGCACATGGAATCTGTTAATGTCGCAGCAGCCTTTGGACTGACCCTTGAATTGTGATTGTTTTTTTTCCCTAGGCTTCAAATAATAAAATTCTGGGTTTTTATGGCCTTTTGTATTGGATTCCTAGAGTTGGAGTTTAAAGTTTCCATTTCCTCTCAGACCCATGCCTTCAATTGAATCCATCCAAGGAAACCAAAGGCCTTATCGTTTGGTGCCAAAGTCGGCAAAATAGCAGATCTAAAGGTGTACTTGCTAGCATCTACACTTGGCAAGGTTCACCCTTGCCTCACCGAACAAGCTCTCATGTTGTGTGGCGGGGAACTTTTTGAAATGAGGCGCCATGCCTTATGTTCTCTAAAGGCCAGTGAGGACAGTGGCCATCTACGTGTGAGGGTCCAGCTGGCTGAGAAGAAGCAGGCTGCTGAAAGGAAATGGCGGGAGAGATTGCTGCAACTACTTGACAAAGGCGAATAGGGGGAAGAAAAGGCTAGGAGTTTAAGTTTTGATTTTGGCCTTGATTGTAATTTATACTACTTATATCTTTTCGACCTATCCTCTTCCTTGCACTAGAAGAAGTTAAACACTTGTGTTAGAGTCTGAATTTGAATTGCTGCATTCCATGGATGTGTAACCCCTGCAGTTGCTGGTATGAATGATTTCACTGTCATTGGACAGCATTCTTCCATCACATCGCTTCGCAGGTCGGGGTGGGTGAAAGAAGTGTTAAGGGTTTCAACCTGATTCATCCCCTCAATGAACCCAGGGCCCCATCTTCTAGTTCCTATGAGGAGGTGTTTTGAGTACTGAGACCTTTGCCACCTGTAAATCCCTGAAGGGCTATAGTGGGAGAAGTATCTACTAGACTGGACAATGAAGAGACCAATGTTAGTTGGCTGCAATCCCTCAAGCAGCTTTTGGCAGATCTGCAAAAAGCTGCCAAAGATGATATGAAAGAGAATAATTCGCAGGAGAAGAAAAACGAGCGTTATAGCACTACTAGGTACTCGGGCTCCTCTTCTCACAAGCGACAGCACCCCCGCAGAAAGAGGTCAGAAAGCTCAGCAGAATCCAGGTCCAAGAGTCCAGGTGCAGAGAGCTCGGAGTCATGTGAAGAGAAAAGCAGAAAGAGAAAAGACCAGGAGAAGTTGGGCTGAAAAGAACACACATGACATGTATTGGCATATATACATACATATATCTAGTACTGTATAGATAAAAAAGAACCACACACATATAATATGTATATATATATGAAATGTTCGAAGATACCACTGGCATAGAAACAAATGGAATAATGTTTGGCTAGCAATATAACCACCAATTCCTGTCTGCTTGCTCATCCCAGCAGGAACGTCTTGGAAGTCGCGGTCTTCCCAGGCTTGGTGCGTTTGGTTGCCAGGATCTTTTGAGAGACCGCTTCGTAACAAAACCTAGGCCTGAAATCTCTAGCACACCCAGGAGTCAAATTTTGGATGACGCTACCACAAAGAATGAGGAAACAATCCTGAAGTTCTTAGCACCTGAGTTGGGGCGGTTCCTTCCCCAAAGCAATGATGCCAATCTGTTCGTTAAGCTTTTGATCTCTGATGGCATTGATTCTTGGCTAGGAGGTACAGTTTGTAAAGCTTTTCTGATGTGAGTCTAAGAGTGAGAGTAACTAACCATCAGGATTTTCCCACCAAAAAACCGCTCCAGCACTTTAGAGTCAAGAACTTAGGACACAGTGGTCGGTCTGTTGGATGCCATCAAGGGTGGTTGGCAACCCCATGCGGACACAGTTGGGGCAGCTTCCAAGGAATTGCTGGGGTGCATGAGCTGGGTGGGTCGCAAAAATGCCATGGCTTTGGTTCACGACTTCCTTTCCCGGTTTGAAACTAGTTTGAAGAACAAATACTTTTGATATTTCTATTAGGAAAGGTTGCAATAGTGAATACTTTGGTTTCCTCAAGTAAGTTGTTTGATGTTTATTTACAACCTCTCCCATTGATCTCTTTTTATCATGGTAATACTGGCCTATTCAACTAAGGATGACATTGCGAAGCGTTTGGAATTGGGGGGCAAACGCAAGAGCCCATCTCAATCACCCCGCAGTTCAGAGCGTTCTAAGAGGACTTTGGCTTTAGGTGGTTCTCTTTCTTCAGGCAGTGAAGATGACAAACAGAAAAAGAAGAAGAAGAAGAAGAATAGGGAGGTAAAAGCACCTAAAGATGAAAAGGAGGTAGAAGAAGAACGTGAGAAGAACAGAGAGCAACAGCAACAAAAGGAGAAAGAAGATGAGAGGAAAGAAGATGAGAAAGAGACCAAGAAAAACACTGAGGAAGGGAAGGAGGAACCACCAAAGGATGAACCACTCTCAGGTGTCCCAGTTAACACCAATGAAGCTTCCCCTCCTGCTGCTGCTGGTGGCATATCAAATGCTTGCCAAATCCTGGCTGCTGCGAAGTCGGGTAAATCTGATGATGAACAGGAATAAGGGCTGTGTGCAGCTTCTTTTTGTGGGGAAAACACACCCTACAGGTTTTGGTAGCTAGATTTGCTAGGCTCTCGTACGGGTTGCTTAGGTAGAATACAGAAAGATTCATGATATCCTTTTTGTTTTAAAAGCCTTTTATTCTTATACAATTATGTATTAATTAAATTAAATTTCATACTTCGTTTGCTTCAGGTCTAAGAACTCATTTCTACAGTCAGTGTGTTTAGGAATGAGTTTTATCCAGCCCAATGGAGAGCCAAGTGGTGATGTCTGGATTATACGACGATTCGATGCAGGCTTTGTCGTCCAAAAAATGTACTTTCATGCCTGCATCTTTGACATGATAGCCTCAGAAAAAAAAGAAGTTGGAACAGGTAGTAGTCTACATGCCTTCATGTAGTAGTTGTTGTACTTTGCTCCACCATGAAAATGAAGTTGTCTGGGGTTCAAAAAGTTCAACAGTTCTTTTCCCACCGTTCCCCAAACACCATGACCATCGAAGTTAGCTGGGACCGAATCATGTGGTTGCTGGTTGCCATCCCGCCGTCCTTGATGCCCTTTGAAGATGATTCAGATCGCGATGTAGCTGAGATGGCTCGGGAGGCCTGCAACACTATTCTCATGAGGTGTGGACCGACAAGCACGACTGTGCCATTAGGAACACTCTGGGTGGCTTTGACACTGTGGCGTTATAACAGGGATGATGGTGCTGAGTGGTTTGGCTTCAAAAGGTAGTAGCTATTCAATGTATCTGAATTTTTGCTGGTCACCAAATGTAAGGTCCAGGTGTGATAGAATGAAAAGGTAAGGTTGAATGACAGCAACCCAACCTATGCTGATGGTCACAACTTGAAACAAGTACGGAGTTCTTCTTTTCTTGGTTTAAAATTTGTGGGCCCATCTTACACCATCTGAGGTTTCCAACTGAGACTATGATTGCTGAATGGAAGCAACCTCCAAACATCTCCTTTGGTCGCACAATGTGCGGGCTACATGTTCTAGCTTCGCCCCCAAAGCCACAATTCGAATACTTCATGGCGTTGACCCAGGTGATCCAGTGCCTGAAAGCTCATCTCAGCGAAAAGGAACTTGGAGAGCATGATTTTATTATGGCCTCAATGGAAGCTGCAGCTACAGATGCTTTGGCTTTTGCCAGATGCTGACTTGGTAGTGGTGTTTTAATAGAGGGCCAAGTCAACCGGCCTCTTTTACCTCAGAATGTTGTACCAAAAGGTTGAAAAAAATATGTGCTCTTCCAGCCGCTATGGATTTAGTTGATCAAACATGGTATGGATTTAGTTGTGGAAACCCAAAATTTAAAGAAAAATCAACAGGGTATATGGATTTAGTTGTTCAAACCCAAAGTCTAAAGAAAAATCAACATTGGGGTTTTTTTCTCGAACACCCACGACCAACAATCGTTCTCACCAACAATCGTTCTCAGCCAACAATCGTTCTCAGACCAACAATCGTTCTCACCAACCAACAATCGTTCTCAGGAACCACAATCGTTCTCAGGAACCAACAATCGGTCTCAGGGGAAGGGGTTTGTGGTGTCAATGTTATCTGAAATTTCAAAAATCTTCCTCAGTAGGATGTTCGCTGGGAATGGGGAAGGTGGGGTTATGAGGCCTCAAAATGCCACCACGCACATTCTCAGTGATAATCGTTCTCAGGTAATTTTTTGAACTTTAGGTGAAGTTTCCCTTCAATTTCCCCCAAGGGGTGAGAATGCTGGGTGGTTTCCCCCAAGGTGAGAATGTTGTGTGGTTTCCCCCAAGGTGAGAATGTTGTGTGGTTTCCCCCAAGGTGGTTTCCCCCAAGTGGTGTTTTTTTAGAGGGCCAAGTCAACCGGCCTCTTTTACTTCGGGACAATGTTGTACCAAAAGGTTGAAAAAAATATGTGCTCTTCCAGCCGCTATGGATTTAGTTGATCAAACATGGTATGGATTTAGTTGTGGAAACCCAAAATTTAAAGAAAAATCAACAGGGTATATGGATTTAGTTGTTCAAACCCAAAGTTTAAAGAAAAATCATCATAGTGTGGATTGGCCAAAGTTTGCACCATCACTTCAATCCAAAGTTTGCAACTCAACATTCCTACTGTCAGTAATATTTAGTAAAAAAATCTAGTAAACATGTCCAAACGACCCGCCAAAAATGTCGCCTCATGTCCTGGCAAGCGTCAGAAAGGGTACCACCAGATTCTAGCCAGTGGTGCTTCTTCGGATCAGATCCAAGATGAACCTGGGCGTGGCAGTGATGGTAGTGATGGTACTGGTGGTTTCCCTACACGTGAGCTTGGTGCTGATGGTGTTCCCTCTGCAAGCATCAAGATTTCCAATAGAATCAATGATGATAGTGATGATTGCCCTCCTGGATATGTCGCTCATAAAATCTTTGTGGGTCGCATGAACCAGCCATATATCATCCAATATTGGCCAGCTATTCGATGGAGGAAGAACGTAACCCAGGAAGAACTGGATTCTATTTGCCCTGGCTATTGGTGTGAAGATTCCCAACATGATAGTGATTGTCAGTGCCATGCCTGTACCATTCTTTTCGAAAGGGACCCAGAATGACCACTTTGTCCTGGAACTTGTATTAATTAGCTGTATTTCGTGCTTTGGGGCAACCTTGTATAAATATGTCCCTAATTCAGATCTGAAAAATCTTAGTTTCAGATCCTCTGAATGATTGCATCTGAAGAATCAAGGCACAAAATAGAAGCAATAGAGCTCAGCTGCTTTTCAGCCAGCCACAGAGACCATGGCTCCAGAATCTGATTGCTGACTGTTCTTCATTGCCCTAAGAATTGTGTTTTCCTTGTATACTCGAAAACCCAAAATCGTATTTGAGAATGTGAGATATTTTTGTATCTAATGCCGCAGGTTGTTAGTTCAGGACCTGTGCTCTGGGGGTGAGGGGCACAGGATGTTCTTGTCGTCTCAACTAGTCCTTCCAGCTTTAAATGGTGATGCTGGGGGCTTGGCTGGGCGAAAACAGCCCACTTCCCAGAACCATGCTTGGACAACTGAGGCCTTTTGGGAATCAAATTGTTGGGGCATGCAACATATGTAAGTTAATGTTGCTTCAGCAAATTCGAAACATTGAAATGAAAAGGCATTCAAAAGACTTTCGAAAATATCATTAAGAACAGGTGCATGTGTTTCCTTTGAAAAGCATAGAACACGTTGACATCCTGAAGACCCCGAAGCCTAGAAGGGACAATGTAGGTAAACTACTGTCCTACTACCAACTTAGATTTCACAACATTTCACAACCCTAAGGCTGACTTTGCATCCACATCCTTTCTGTCAGGCTGCCTTTCGCGACTCTTTGAACCGGATCATTGCGGACATTCCTGAGGTCTTTAATGATGATTGCCCTGCCGAGGAAAATGCTCGTCTCTTGGGTATTCAGAAGTTGAGGAGGGCAATCGCCAAAAGGTGGTGCATACTTCAGGATCTCAAAAAATCTGTTAGTGAGAAATGGTTCAACGACTTGGTTTCCCAAACGAGAGAAACTGTGCAGACCCTTGTTCAAATCCATGGTGCTGAGATAGCATTTGCCCCAGAACCCATCACTTCGGAACCTGATGAGCAACCTCCTGAAACTTTCCAAAAGTGTGACTCATCCACTACTGCTAGTGGAAGTGGAAGTGGTATTCTGTTGCCCTATGAGTTTCGGTATCTCCAGAACAAGGATAGCTCGGTTTGGTCAGTTCTTCAGGTGCAACCTAGGGAGCAACATGTTTTCTCTTTGTTGATAAAAAAATCTCAAAAGACAAAAAAACAGATTGGAGAAGGCATATGTTTATATATATAAATATAAATGTATGTATATAAATATATGTATCTGAATACTTGTAAATATAAATATATGTATGTATAGATATAAATAAATATATATTCATATATATATATATATGTGTGAATATTTGGTATTTACTTATAGTTTACACCTAGCTCAGGGCTCCTCTGATTGTTTTTGTGGTAGGTGCTGGAGGATCAAGGAGTCGACGGGTATAGAAGTTTTTTTGCTATCAGCGAGTGGTGGAAGTACAAGACAAAATTCAGCCAGTGGTACACTAAAAACTATGGCAATCAATACATGCTTCTGTCTTCAGCCCTTGGGTTCTCGACTGGCCATGTGCTTGGGTGCTTACTTCAGCGTTTGTTTTAAGGTTTGTGGGTATTGGTTCAACATAATTCATGCATCCAGGAAACACATGATTAGAATGATATATGATATGATTATTTATATTCGTTTAAATAGATGGGTGTGTCTAAAGCCCAGGTGTTGAGGAGGTCTGCATACAAAGGAGGCATGAAGGTAGCTTACACCCTGCCATTGGATTCAACTTCGGTGGTTGGACTTGTGTTGGTGCTTGGGTGCATGCTAGCTGCTCCCGCTTTGCCTGCTACTACTGTTCAAACCTGCAAGCGAATCATGATGACACTCGAAGAGCATGCCTCCTCGTTAACCGAGATTTCTGTGGTTCTTCCAGACAAAAAGGTCATCAAATTGGATTGCAATTCAGAGAACAGGTTTTCCTTGAAAGAACTCAAGTCATTGTTCAAGAAGATGGGGTGCAACTTTGCAAAGTTCCTTTGGTTTTAAACTACATTGCTTTTTGATCTGTTTGTTATGTGCATTGTTAGGGCATGCTGCTAGGGCATTCTTAGCTAGCAAATAGCAAAAGAGTGAATTCAAGTTTATTTATGCTTGGTTCTCTCAAAGCTAACTGGAGGTTTCAGCGGAAACTCCCAACAACATCCTCTGATGTCCACTGGTCAGATATCATCATTGGTTGCTTTCGCACAAGGGATTGGGAACACCCTGAACCTGCTGAAGAGCACCTCCTGAAACGTTTCGTTCATTCGTTTTGCCAGCAAGTTGAAGTTGGTGTGGAGCCTTCTTTGCAAGAGTCATGTCCTGATCCAAATTTTGCCTCCTCTTCAACCCATCCCTTCAGCAAATCATCCAGGGCTCAGGGAAACCCATCCCTGAAGCAGAGTCTTGTGTCTCGCTTTTGCAGCAGGGGAGGAGGGTATGTTACAACCAAACACGACCCCAAGTTGAAGGAGTTGGGGATTATCAGTGACAAATCAAATGTTGCCAGCCGTACATGTTTGGAATATTGTAGTCGCATTCTGGTGAAAACAGCTCAACAGTGTTCTACCATGTCTTATCGGCGTGTCATCAACATTGCATTTGATGGAGCTAGCATCGCTGAAGAACAGGTCCCTTGCTTGGTTGGAAGGTAGGTTTTTATGTTTTGTACGTTTTTTTCCCAAAGAAAGAACAATTGAAGATCTACATGAATTTATTTGTTTAGTTTTGTGTGAGTAGTGAGGGACTCTGTCAGGTTTGATTTCTTGACAAACAGTCGACTGACTTTAGGTTGTTTGCGTGGTGATTCGCGTCGATGGGATGCAATTTGCTCTTCCCACCCAATGGTTGCCATCTGGATTAGTAGGGGAACAAAAGTCATTGGCTTTGGCTTCTTTTGCTAAAGCAGTGGAAAAAGGTGTTGATGCCAAAAAGCCTTTACCCAAAACCACCTTTGACTGGCGAAACTTTAGGCAAAAGACCAAACATACCTTAATGGCGGTAGCAAATTCTCTTGTGAATGCTTTGCCTGATGGATGGACACTGAAGAAATGTGTCCCACCAAACCTTTTGCTGCCAGCTGGAATTACAACAGACAGGGTGGAGATGTTGGATGAAGAAAAGCAAATGCTCAATATCCCCGAAGACCTTCGACAGTACAAGTTGCATTTTGTATATGACTACAAGAAGCAATTGCGAACACCAGATTTCTATGGCAATGAGTCATTTCAAAAGCTTGTGTTCAGTGCTGATGAAGGAACGGAGGCTGGATCAAACAAATTGACAAATACATAAATCAGAATGAATGCCAAGAACAACAAGTAGAAGGTTAATCAACATTGATTTCCTGGGTGTATTCCTAGTGGGTTCAATTGCTCAGACCCCAAAGATGCATCACCAAAAGGTTTGGTCTTTGGGAAGATTGTCTTTGTTTTAGTAAGTATTTAGTAAAGGTATTAGTGACGTATTTAGTAAAGAAAAGATGAAATTATATGAGAGGCTCATTCAAAGTAAAATATTTTGTAAGTAACATTGCACTGGTTCTTTGTTCTTTAGGGCTGATTGGAAATGGGTTCAAATATAAAAGGGAAGGATTGGTTTCCCTGCAGGGCTTCTTGATGTTTCAACACTTAGCGATGCAGGGCACCTGGACAGTGTTCTGGGCTGACTACCTACACAAGGTTGCCCGTAAAAGCGCTATGGCGCTGTCATCCTCGTCTGCTGATCAGTTTCTAAAAAAGATGAACAAGCTTTTTCGACTCACACGTGGACCCTATGGTAGTGGGAAATTCGGCAAACAATTGCTGAATGCCAGGGAAACTTTGATGGAAGCCATCAAAAAACATGAGGTTGACAGTATGTTAGATACTTGGCTACCTGGATGTGCCAAAGACAATGGCCGTTTGGATGGAAGGTTCCATGTGTCTGAGCTTTTGGCAACTTTGAAGACCAAAACAGGTTGGGGGGGGTACTCAAAGGTTTATATGACTAATTGTTTGGATCGTGTGTGTAATTTTGAAAGGGAATTTTGACATGCATCAATTCTAGATGGAACACGATTCCCTGTAGGTTGTGCGCATCTTGTTTCTGATCAACACAAAGACTCCCGGTGGTTCAGTTGGTATGACCATGGGCAGGGTTGGAATGCGAGGTGGCACACAGAGTGCTTGTGTTTGGCATTCTCTTTCTGGTCAGAGGGTCAGAGTCCTTGGCACCTGGCCCCCCAAAGCGATGATTCCACCCAATCCTATTCCATGAGGATCTTTGCCTGGAATGCCACCAGGCTTAGATTAGGTTAGATTATTTTTTGTCAACATCAGTGGGATGAATGAATGATTCTTTCAATTCATGGTTTGAACAGAACCGCTTGTAGTTATTAGACTTCCTCCTGACCAATTTTGTTTAGCAGTAGCAGTAGTTGAACCCACCCGACACTTGAGGTTCTTGCTGATGACACGAATCAGGACAAGTTGAGGAGCTTACTTCGCATCTTTCGAGCTGAGCGCACTCATGCAGGGATGTATGAACTTTGGTTGATTAGCTCTTGTTGTCAAGTGTGTTACTTGGGCAGGATTTGCCAATAGTTAATCTGGGGCCACAGGTAGGGATCGACATGCAACAGCAAAAGCAGCAACAACAACTTCATTAACAATAACAACAACAAAAAACAACAAATACAACTGACCTAGTTTCTATTTTCTATTTCTATATATGATTTCGTTTAGCCCATCACAAAAGAGCAAGGATCGAGATATTCAGTCTTCACCTGCTGCAAGCATTCAGCACTCACTGGCACTTGCGAATGGAAGCCGTGTCGAGAAGCTTGTGAAGTACTTGGGTTTCACTTAAAGATATTTCTAGTATTGTCGTGTCTTTTGGGAATCAATTTGAGTTTTGGGTACAGGGTGTTCGTGTAGCAGGTCTAGCTTTACCACCACAAAGAAGTTTTCCAAGCACAGTTTTGATCCAATAAGGCGAACCATCGAAGATTCTGTTACGCCAGAGTGTCTCAACTACATCAACGCGATGAATGGAACAGAAGAGAGCAAGGAAACTCTTGAGTTTCATGCTTCTGTTCTTCTTTCTCAGGTGGCAGCCATTCGACAGCTGAACACCTATCATCGTTCATGGCCTTGGAAGGCAGTTCTTTTCCTGGATGCACAGCAGTGGAAGCATCTACTTCCTGATTTGCGAAGAACATGGCAATTTACTTGTGAGGTGGCTGACGTGGTTCCTGCTGGTCACCCACTACACACTGAATTGTCTATCACGAGACATCAAGCATTTCGGGATTTGTGCATTAAGGGTGAGTTTCTTCGTGCTGAATTTCAAAAGCAAAAAATGTAAGGGTATGAGTCTTGATAGTCGTTTGTGGTTTAGCAAGAGTCATATTATTGTTGTTCCTGAGTGTTTGAAAATCAAGTTGTATTGCTCACCATTATTGACAATGAATGTGTTGTTCCCCAGGTTCATCTCCTTTGACCCTTCAAAGATGGGGACTCCAGAGAGCAAAATCTTTGAGAACACTGTAATGTCCATTCTTGGTTTGGAGCCTGGCTCTAAGCCAGATGCTTTGCTGAGCAGTTTGCCGTGTGAACTCATTTTTAATGACCTTCGCGATGTTCAACGCCGACATTCCAAGATGGACAAGGTTAGCAGTGCTGCTATGCATGTGGTGGCACACAAATCGATGAACACAAGATCTTTTGGCTGCACAGGTCTGGAGGTCACAGACATGGATTGGGCTCAGCCTTTGAAAAGGCAAGCCATCAAAACAAATGTTCATCAAGCAACCAGATGCAGTGATGTTTCGTTGGGGATTTGTTCCAATCAATTGACAAAGAACAAGAGCCAGTCGTACACGAAACCACATGTTTTCACTGCTCGACTAGAAATGATGCACGTTCTCCAGAAGTACTACTTCAGCTTGGACGGGGATAGTGAATAGAAGCGGTCCAAAATCTATGAGTTGCACAGTACCATGTGGATTAGCAAGATTATTCCCTGCAAATGGTTCATTAGGAAAACAGATGCTGAAGGAAACCACCGAGAGTGCAATGATAGTCTTATGGTGATTCGATCTGGGCCCTACTTCATTGAGGTTGTAGAAATGCAGCGGTGGTTCAACAGCTTTCGTTTGGTTTCAAATGCTTTTCAAGAGTTGCTGACCCATGGCATCTATGATTTTGAAGTTTCCAGGGCTGAAGCTTGTGTTGACACCCAGCTGACCTGGAAACGGGTTGGAGAATGGATGTCGATTCCCAAAGCTATTGCCTTCTTCACTGTGGAGGACATTCCTTGTGGCCTTCTCTCGGCTTTGTGTTCACGTATGAAACTTGCAGGCCATGCAGGTCTCAGCCACAAATTGAGAGCAGAGCTTTTTATGAAGCATATGAAAGTACCAGAGGAAAGGATTGCTGAAGTTCTTGCCAAGATGAAGACACGACAAAGAAAGAAAAAAAACGAAGAAGAGGGTGGTGGTGAGGACTGGTGTGGGTTTCATTAATGGGGTCTGTTTGGCATTGAATTGAAAGTGTCTAGATTTATGGGTGTCAGGTATTTGTTAGCTTGTGTTTTGTGCCCTGAGTCATGTGAGCCCTTGAGTTTATTTAATGAAACGTTTTTCGAAGGAAGAAGATGATTACCTCGAAGGGGCTTCTTCTGATGAAGAAGTGGATGCATGCAAATACGATTTGGATGAGCATGCACATCAAGAGGAAGATGAAAAGGAGAGTGAAGAGAAGGATGAGAAAACAAAGAGAAAACTTGAGCAGGATGATGCAAAGATGAAGGAAAATGATCCCACGACCAAGGAGAAGGAGTGGTAGTAGACTCGGGTTTATTTCAAACTGAGGGTTGGTTGGTGTTGGTTTTCTTAGTGTAGACTAGCTAAATAGTATATTAATATAAATATATGTCTTAAATATATCTAATATGTCTCCATATATACATATAATTTAGTTCACATATGTATATATATATATATACATATCAAAAAAAATCATACAAATAACAGCTGATAATTTCACCTACTTCCCTATTACCTTCGCAGGAGGTTCGTTCTGATCTTGGTGGCATTCATAGGCCTTCTACAGTGCAAATCAAGGGGTCTTGGCCTCCTGGAGTATCAGTTTACCATGGTACACCAGCAGCTGCTAGCCCCTTTGTCCAATGTTTACTCCCTTCACCATTCAAGTATGAGGGCAAACGCTCAAAAGCCGTGAGTTACAAGGGTATTGATTTAAAAGCTCGTGCAACCAACCGCACAAAGGAAGCTGCGGAACAGGTTGCCATGGCATGGTCATGGGGTTGGTGGGAATCCCTGGAACAAAGTGACAGGGCTACCGTTCAGTCTTGTGGGTCTTCAAAAAAGCGAAGGCTTACCTAGGGGCTTCTGAAAAACCTTCCAAACAAGTGAAGGTGGGGACAAAACACGCTTCCAAACAAGTGAAGGTGGTCGCAAAATGGAATGCGTTGCTGTTAGGGAAATTTCGAATGAGTAGGTTATCTATTGGGAATGGGTGTGGTGGCCTTAGAATAACTGCTGAGTTGACTTGATCATTTGGATTAGGGATCCCCTAAATGACTTGGATTTGTTTGTTTAAGGTGATTTTTTACGGATTGTACCGTGGGATTCGTCACCATCTTAGCACCACCATTTGGTAGAATATGTTTCTTTGTCCAAGCATTTTAAGCAAATCCACGATAAAGATCTCTAAACATGTAATAAATACTTGGTGGTGACTGTTTCTGGGGCCTAGAGGTGTAGATCCAAGCCGTACAACTGACTGAGATTTGCCTGATGTTTTTTTGCGTGTTTTTTTTTTGAGGACAGAATATACACCAACATTCAGAGGCTTTGAATCCTTCTATGGCTATTATGACGCCTGGTGGAATTTGAATGTCGTTGCCTGTACCCTCCCTGAAAACTAACATGAAGTCCCCCAACAGAGTCATATTTGAAAGGAGATATACGCCTTGAAGAAAAAAACGTCATGTTTGGTATCTATGTTGGATTTCGAGGGTGTACCTTTCATGTTTTTCATGTTTCATTAAGTCGAACCCATTCAAAAGGAACAAAACAAAATAGGTGAAACTTGAAAGCTAACACAAAAGTTGGAAGCTACATTGTTAATTGTTACATTGCTTTCAGGTTCATCATGTTTTTTGGTTCTTATTGTTGGTTGATCGCCAAGAATTATCATCAAAGAATTCCAAATACAATTCCTCCAATCCTCCAATGTGTGGCTCCACACATACCCGAGAAGAAAAAACCCCTGACAAGTTTCCCAACAGACAGGTGATTCAAGCCATGACCTTTTTATCGTTGGAAGTCACGATTCACCATTGAAAGGGTCACCTTTTCACCATAGCAAAAAGGTCACTAGCAGAATTGCCAGGAGTTTTTTTTCATTTTTTTGTTTTGTTTGGCTTTTGATTCGTGTAAAAAAACTGGATCGAACTAAGAAAAAACAGGTTTGACTAAATTTTGAGCCCCTGGAGTTTTAGGATTCGCGAGAAATCGCCGTTGTAAGCAACCGTCCAACCCATGATGACGGTGACTAATGACGCCCATCCAGTAAACTTCAGTGAAGACTCTGGTTGAATTCACCTTTAGAAAAAATGGTCATCCTGTTGGTGTTCCCTGTTATCTCGGAGAGACCATATGAGCAAGGAAGAAAGGGCCCCTTGGTTGTTTCGGATATATAGGGGATGACAAAATACCCAGTTATATGGGGATTGTTTCATAAACCATGTATAAGGATCCATATTACACGAAAGTAAGGAACCCCGGTTTTTTTCGTGGCGCATGTGGTAGGTCAGAATTTCTGACCTCAGGCAGGCTCGGAAGACTATTTCAATCATTCAGTGCACCGCGGGGGGTATGATCTCCATCGCGCCACTCGTCCCAAGAAAATGGGAAATGTTCAGAAATTCTCCCTCCCCACCCAAAAAAGGAAGTCAAAATATCATATACTTAAAAAAGACATCAATCAATTATATTATAAAGATTTATCGATTGTATAAATTTTAACGATTATCATATATATTTATGTTATGTAGTAGTTTTATGTATGGACAAGCAGGTCTTCATGATTTTTGTTTTATTATTCATCCTGCTCACCACGGCTCTTTTTTGCAATGGTGATAGCTGTACTGGAGTCATTGTTTTCCTCGTTTTCCTCAGCCGAGGTCACCCCCAAAAGGTAGCGTTTGGGAAGAAAAATCCCCGGCTATTTCAGGGAAATCTAGGTTGGTGACATAGTATGATTTGGCCAGATGGATGTAACCTTTTTTCTCTAGATGAAAGAGACGCACATGCATCCAATTGTTGTTGTGGTTGTCGTTGTGGTTGTTGTTGTTGTTGTTGTTGTTGTTGTTGTTGTTGTTTTCATGTTTTTTCCTGTTTAGACTTTTGGTTCTGTGAAAGTCTTGCAGTCACAAATTTAGAGCAGACCTCAAGCACCAATGAAAGTTTTACTGCAAATAGTCCTTCATAAGTGTCATGGGGTGACATTGCAGTGACAGTAGATGGCTAGCCACGCCCAAAAGGTGGATAAGGGGTCCCATGTCCCATGACAAACCAATGGGAGTGGAGGATGGCGATGGATCATCGATCCTTTCCAGAAGGGCACAACATGCCTCAGGAAAGACATGAGCGATGTGGTGTTGAATGTTCAAGGGTGGCATGGGAGGACTATGGCAAGCAACTTGTCGATGGTGGAGTTGAAGTGGTGCCGATCTTCACCGAATCTGCACGTTTTCTTCAAGGCTTCAATGCATTCAACCATCAGAAAATGTGGTTAAAACTGTTAATTCCCTCAAACTGTCGGGTTGGAAGTTCAGTCTCCAAGGGTGGTGATTCTATGGGAATTTGACCCCCAACATGCGCTTAAGTTAGATTTAGTCCTGCATCATAAGCAGCAAGCGGCGCGATGTTTACGGAGAGGCATGGGAAAATAATCTGAATTTTGTTCATTTCCTTAATGTTTTCAAAAATCATGACCAGTCGGCACACGCACAGACGTTATCCTCTCAGAAATTTGGTGGCCCGAAAAAAGACGTTATTCAGAGACAGTGGAAATTGGTGACCAAAGGTTTCATAGCACCCAAAATCAATCCGAAGCAAACCATGCTAAGGGGGGACGAGCACCTGGGATATGAGTCCACTAGTCCATCTAGTCCAGAGTTTTGGGATCTACATTCATCCTTGGTAAAAAGGTATCTATTCTATAGATGTTTTTTTTTGCCGAAGCTAGAAGTAAATGGTAGTTAATTCCAGTAGAAGGATCCCCCAAATTAACTACTTCCAATTCATGAACTACCATGAACTACAAACGCATGAACCCCCAAATCTATTCTTGATGCCAGTGGTAAAGGATTCACTGCAAATAGATTCCAAGGTGCATTGCCTACGTTACCAACTCCTGAAAAATTGTGGGATTGTCACAGGTAACTGCCTCGCAACCCACTGTTACCTTGCCGTATACCTCGAGGTATTCTACGAACCTCTTTGCTGAAGAAGCAGTGAAGGTGATTCATCAACACAACACCTCAGCACCTTGGGTTTTTTCATTATGATACTACAAGTCGTGGGCCCCAAAAACCAGCTACACCTTTGGGGACCATGAGTTGACTTAGGACTGACGAAATAAGGCCAGTTACCCATTTTGTTTAAGGCTATGTGTAGAGGGTAAAACAACTCCATTTATTTGATTAGTAGGGGCCTACCTTTTTTGGACCAAACATGGCACTTCAACAGAGCCGTGTTTTTGGTTGGTGAGTTATAATGCCCATGCCGGCATAGCAGCAACTCTCTAACATCATCTACTCTTACAAGCTTTAAGCAGGACCCCATATACATAGCATTTTCATGAGCTCGTGGGTATAGGCTTCAACCTTTTACGGAAGGTTCGGAAGGGAAGCCTAAATGCTTCAACCGCAGTGGTGTGAAAACTTTCTGTTGTTTTTTTTTCGGGGGGGATTGCTGAAAATGACATCCGGTGGAATCCTATCTAAATATCTGGATACGAGGTGGGCCCCTACGATCGTTCTAAATGGAGTCATGGGGGCCCTGTAAATGGTTGAAAATAAATTGGTTTCACTGGGGGAAGGTTATTTCACCCTACTTATAGGAGTTAAACTTCATCCCATTTGTGAAATTGACAGTTCCCCAGTTACCCGCATCTAAGTAAAATAACTTCAGTTACCATTGATAAGGCTATTATTTTTACGGGTTACAACTCATGTATGCCTGGTTGGGCCCCAGGTACCGAAGATTTCCACAGGTAATTTACGGCACTGCTACGTCGTGCCACAAACGTTGCGAACGGCATCGAACTGCATGTCTCAGGAGCCGCTGTTTCTCTACCAAGCCTGGCAAGGAGTTCATTGGCCGAGGCAAGTTCCACAACATTACGATCCTTGACACCGAAGGGAAGCGTGAAGGAAAGGTAGAGAGCTGTGACATTCCGAACATTTGGACCTGCGATGGACGTCGTCCAATTGCTGGTACTTAGCCAATGGATTTTTGAACACCCCTATATCAGTTACAAGTAGGTTGGATATGTCCCCTGAGTAGGTTATAAAGTTGCAACTTACTAAGTAGTTGGTGAACCGGTGGATCACTTCCATGGGTCCACCCGAGTACAATCCTTTCATAGTGGAGAGATGATAATAGAGCTTCAAATGCTACCTCCAGCTTCCCAACATTTCAATGACTGTATGCCGTATAGCTGTATAGCTTGTTGTTCCTGTTTGTTTTTGCAGAAAATATGTTACATGATGTTACATGCATGTACATTAAATATGTTTCAAAACCTTCGATACAAAATCATACCACCATTCTTTTTGTAAAGATATTCTTTGCAACTTTACTAAACTAAACAAAGGTAACCCAACAAAAATTGAGCCGTATTTGTGTCGCCGTTTTTTTTTGGGTGTTGCTGGGTTTTTTTGAAGCCGTTTTTCTGTCTTCTCCGAAGGAGAAAAAAACGAAAAAAACCGACCTCGGGGTTTCCAGGTCGACCCTTACATTCACCGTATCAACGACACGGAGCGACGGCACTTTGCGGGGATGGTAACTGCTTTGGATGAAGGTATTGGAAACGTGACCAACGCTCTGGAGGACCGGGAAATTTAGCACCAAAAAATGGAGGATCTGGAGGATCTGGGAACTCACGTTACCATATACGCCATGGATGATTATGGAATGTGACTTTTAATAAAAAGTTGTGAAGTTTCTAACCAAAGCATCCATGGGAGGATTGTATATTTACTTAGACTAATTATATAAAAAATCTAGGTAAATATACCAGTCCCATGCATCCTCAGGGGATTTGAGGGCCGGGTTTTTATGGCTTGGGGTTTTTCAAAAGCAGTTTTCCATGGATTGCATCGGAATGGTGGCTGCAACTTGAAGCCACCTTTTGTATACACTGGAAAATTAACATGGAACCTCTGCTTAAAAAGGAAAATCATCTTCCAAACCTCCATTTTTTGGGGGTTCAAACTGGAAACACCAGAATTTCTAACGTGAAACCCCAAAGGTCACCTTTAGTAGGGCTTTCTCAGCGTCAGGGCTGAAGGGTCTGAGGGCCTGCAAGATATGAGGAAACACCCCAGATCTTTAACTAGGTAGTGGTTTCAAATATTTTTTTATGTTCAACCCGAATATTGGGGAAATGATCCAATTTGACCCATTCTTCAGATGGGTTGAAACCACTAAACATTTATACATTTGGAACCCCAAAAATGAAGGTTTGGTTCAGATGGTTTTTCCTGTTCAAATGGGAACTTTTTCAGGTTCCAGCCGTTAGTTTTCCAGGGTGTTTTCCTTCCGCTGATCTGTTGCTGTTGGTGAAGAGAAGTTTAGGTATCGCATGCTCGAAAGGTCGAATGTTGAAAATTCCCTGGAACTTCACCGATACCCAACGGCTTCTGAAATTCTTTTGAGACGACGGGTAGAAACGCCTTGAAATTTAGATGCAAAATCAAACAAATCAAACTTATGTTGGGGGGGAGGTGTCTTGAGTCCTTCTCTTCCCGTAATAGGAAACAAATATAATTATCTACACGTTTATAAACATCTAGTACCCTCTGATAAACAAACAACACGGAGAGAAAATGATCATGAGTGAAGATATGATTTCCTATTGAACTTAGATGTAGACTTTTGCTTTAGAACTGGTAATCAGCCAACTATCAAGTTTGCCACTGCCTTTTTTCACCAAACATTTCAGGTACCCAAACAGGAGGAATCCAAAAACCTATATAAGCTGTATGGATACGGGTTAGGGAAAACCCACCCCCAAAATAGCCGAACATAAGGTTCTTTCCTACCTCCATTTGAGGTACCTGAAATTCTTGGTGATTCTTGGAATTTGATTCGAACATGTTTTTGTGACTCTTGTTATCGCCTTCGCCTTCCATCTTTCCAGGCCCACGTATTGTTTGATGCTGAAGAAAAACCAACCAAATTTCAACCTTGTTTCTTACTGGATGACCAGTTATTATATAAAGGTTGACTCAAAGTGAAGAGCGCCACACAACCAAGACAAAGCATTGAGGTTTTGATGATTTGCAATGGTTTTTTTTTAAATCTTCCTGTCTCCTCATCAAAAGGAATCAACGATTTGAATCAACCGGGGGTGACCCAATAACCCCTTCGTGACAGGAGAAAGGGATGTTGTCCAATACAGCGCCTTGGGTCGATTTTCATGGGACAAAATTTCCGACGAAACCTCCTGGCCTGGTGCCGTGTAAACCAACGCCACGGTTAGAAGAACCCAAAAACGAAGATGTTATTATTGAAGTTGGTGGTTTTCCTAGGTTGGTGATTTGAAAACCTCTAAGCAAGGGGCGTGTTTTCACGGCAGCCATATTTTTTTTGGGATGGGGTGTTTCAACCATCAAGTATAGATATTTTGGCAAAGAAATTGCACACCCTCAAGTCTATATATACAGATTTTGGTCTTCTTCGCTCCCATAACATCGGATATTTTTTTGACTTTGCGGTTCAACATATTCATCCATTTAGTCTTCACTGGCGTTGAAGGGAAACACCCGAGATTGTTTTTTTTAAACATCTCTACACAAACCAATTGACCCCGGAAATTTGTTTGCATATAATTATTATAATTTGCTGGCTGGTGGTATCATGATGAGCAAATGAGCAAAAGATGGCCATTTTCCCAACAAAATGACGAGGAAATTAAGCCACTGGCTGGCTGTTGAGTACTTTTCAGTTAGAGCCAAAGGCTTATCAAAATCTGATCCAATTCCACCAGATGTTTTGCAAATGCAAAACGTGATGCAGGTGAATTTTCCCAAAAGATTTTTGTTGATTAGAGGAATCAAATGCAAATTGCAGCTGATGCTGGTAATCTCAATGAATTTCCTTTCTTGTGCATTGTTTGGGTTGGTGTCATGTAATAGCCCCTGCCAGCTTTTAGCAAGTGACCTTTGGATCACCCTGCTGTTGATTTGCTCTCGGAACATGCGGGCAACCAGGTGGTGATTGTGACCACGGACAATGGTGGCCCCATTGTCGATTGCGCCGGTATTGGAGCATCAAATTGGCCGTTACGAGGTGGCTGGCAATGACCAGTCAACCGGGGCCCCCCATGTAAGGTACCCCCCATGAGAAACACAGCCTTAATGAGGTATTAACCATAGTTACTACCATAGTTGTTCCCTTAAGAAGGCCTTCTTAAGGCATTATTTCTCATGGGGGTACCTGAACCATGGGGGGCCGCGGTTGACTGGCCATGAGGCCTGTCGGCTGCCATATTCCAAGGTTTGGGCCTTGTCCGAGCAGTGATTAGTTAGTTGATCTCAAATGGATGGTTGGAAGACTAGTTTCTAGGTGGTGGCAACTCAAATATTTCTTAATTTTCATCCCTATTTGGGGAAGATGAACCCATTTTGACTTATATTTTTCAGATGGCTTGAAACCACCAACCAGGTTTTGTTTGACTGTTGTTTGGGATGGGAATTCAAGGAATTTCAGGGGGGTGTAGTAACTTTCTTTTCTTCCCGAAAAATACTAGGTGGTGGTGTCAATGATTTTTTCATGTTCACCCCAGAAATACTTGGGGAGATTATATATAAAAGAACATGGCATATGTATTTTTCAATCGAATTGCTTCAACCAACAACTAGCTGGTTATTTCAACTTGTATCGAGGTGCGGAAAAAAATCGGCCGGATTTAGGGAGTTTCTGCAGGGGCCCGAAAAAAGTGGGACCCGCTTCCCAAGAAGCTTCCGATACCATTCCCATACTGCAAGGGATGCCTCGCCAGGTGGCAAATGCTCCCTATGGGAGGGAGGCGCGGACTGTTGTTTTTAGGTTCCTGACTGTTTGTCTTTGTGAAACTTACAGAAGTCAAAAAACCGGATGACAGATTTTCAATAAGCATCACTAAATGTTGGTTTCAAAGATGTTTGAGTTTCAACCCTACTTGGGGAAAAGATCCAATTTGACTCATATTTTTCGAACGGGTTGTTGACCCGGTTTGGGAACACGGGGGGCAAGTTGTGTTTTTTTCCTCACCAAAAAAAACACAAACACCTTTCAATAAAGACAACAGAAACGTGGAATTTTCGAAAGCTCACGGGATGCTCTTTTCACCGTGTGATTTGGTGCATGGTTTAATCTTGGTGACCTTTTTTTCCCCTTGGAGTTTCGTTTTCGCGTCACTTTTTTTCCACCTTCCCAAACGGGCAAAAAAAAACAGCAGAATTGGCAGCTGTTGAAGATAGCAAGAGGGGTAGCAATAGGTAGGTCTCGTTTCCTTATGTATGAGTAATTTACTGTTGATGGAAGAAAATCCGGCAGCAGTTGAGCTTGGTAGTTTATCCCATAATTTGCAGGGTTTTATATATCCCAGATGGTTGGCCTTGGGATTTCTGAATCATCAACAGTAGTGATCCCAACGGCATTTTTGTTGTTAACTCCCCACCTTTTGGGGGGTTTCATTCACATCTTCGTCAACTCACCAGCACCGACATCCACCAAAGGTACCCGTGGCACTGCACTGCTCGTTGCACCAGAAATTTCAAGTAGCTTCACTTGGGGAGGGCTGATGCATGGTGCAGATTGGCTTCCAACAATAGTTGAAGGTGTCGCGGGCATCAGGACCACAGTTGGGTGAACACAAACCGTTGTTCGCAATCTTCGCATTGTGGTTTTGGGAGCTGAACAAAAATTGAAGATTTACCCCTCCTGGTAACGAACACATACATCCCCCCAAAAAAGGGCACTTTTGAAGATGATTTTTCCTTTTCCCCAGATGTGATATGTTAGTTCCCTGGAGTGTATATAGTTTTGGGATTCCACACTTTTTTTGGGGGGGAGGAGTTAGATTCCTTACACCAAATCCTTGTTAAGATGAGTGTTGGGGAGTCATCTGGGGGGGTTGGGTAGGTGATTTTTCAGAAGTGGATGAAGTGGCAGATGTTTCAAAAGATACCTCAGACTTCCCCAAACCCCCAGAAACAAACGCATTCCTCCAGAAACTGTTTGTGAAGGGTCAGCAGTATCTTCCAGGGATATGTGGGTGAGATCTTGGAATGTAACCTTTCCGAACCAACATGACCTCAAGGCCTTAAACCCTGCAGTTTTTTGGAAATGTTGCATCATTTTTTTTTTGCTTAAGGGACATTTATCAACCTTCACTGTTGCAGTTTTGTTTTGGCAGGACCCCCTCTTGCACTTTGTATTATATAGTTGTTGATCCATGATTCGGTCTGCAACACTCAATTCGTTGAGAGAGATCGAATGATGCAAAGAGATGGATGTTTAGAGGGTATGTCTCAACACCAGTTTGGCATCAGAATCTCAGGTAGAATTGCCACCGGGCAAAATCTGCGAAAAAGTAAGTGACCTTTTTGGGATGGTTAGCTACATGACCCTTTCAAAGGTTTTTTGTGACCTCCAACTAAGATAACTAAGGATCACCTAGCAGGTGATGTGTTTTTTTAAAATTGATTCAATGCCAGGACTTGCATACGTGGTTAGTAACCCCCATCTGTAAGGCAAAAGGGGGCCATTTGGAAGGGGAGCAAGCCGATCCTTAGGGTTGGCTATTTATTTATTCCCTAGACCCTGGTTATTTGTTGCATATATTCCGGGATTATACTACCCAGTTACATAGGGATCATAACAAGCCACGACACAAGGATCCCCATTAACCAACCAGTACTTCATGGAATGTCAGCCGAGGGTTTCGATCACTGCTCACTTTACAAAACACTGCGAAGGATTATGCCTGGAGACACTAAGCCATTGGATGGTATAAATGTAACTTGGCCATGGCGGCGGTTAAGGCTCCAAAATGCTGAAGGGAGGCCAGTTTTAGCCGTTTTGGTTTGCAGGTGTTTTTTTTCCCGTAACTCGACTGACCGGGGTTTCACCATTAAGATTTGAACCAAGTTTTTGGGACATGTGCTCAGCACTGAGCAGTGTTGTTTTTTAGCATAAGTTTCTTTTTTGGGTCCAAATCAATAAGCTGTGAAACTGAGTGCTACGGGGAATGGGATTGCTATACACTTCTCCAGCAAATTACGCCCGCTAATTTTTAGGTTTTTTTTTAAAACTCACTCCCTGTTTCTTTTACACAGGGCAATCCGGGATGCAACCTGCCCTCTTTTTTGAATGGAAATGCTGAGGTCCTGGGGTCAAGGTTTAATGGTCAACCTGGGGGTGGTTCGGGACCAAGAAAAAAAAAAAAAATATATATATATATATATATATGGAGCTTAAACCCTGTTTCTGCTGAGTTACCATGTTCCTTACCTAAAATCGTGGTTCAGAAAAATCACCTTCAGAAAGTACAAGTGTTTCTACCATTTTTTGGAAACATGGACCCATTTTTTTTCCCATCAACCTGGTCAAATTATAGCGACCTCACACGACCTCACCCCAAATGGTGCTTTAGTAATGGAAATCCCCTTATTTCAGGAAAATCTAGGTTGAATCCTTTTGGCACATGCCAGTGTGTTTTTCCCAACTTGAAAGATTCTCTTCTTAATGGTTGACTACACATGGATCTCAGTAATCTTCGATCATCATTGGTATCTACACACCTCACTCGGTGTTCGTGTGGTGCCTGTTGGGTTGTTTTGTTTCGCTGTTTATTTGAATTCAAGAATTGAGCTTCCAATGTATGGCCACAACGGCCCTGTCTTTGTTTCTCGACGGAACAACCCGTGTTTGAGTTCCCGCGGACATACCTATTGCCCGGGAGACTCTCGTCAGACCGCAGGTTGGTGAAATATTATAATTAGACCAGATCAACAGTGTTGTTCCAGGGTTGAGAGCGCCAACCTTGAACCAAATTTGTCGAAATGACAATCTCGAGCTTCGCTGAGGTTTGGAAAGAACTCATCAGTGACTTGAATGAAAAGTCCCTACTGTTGAAGAGCGTGGTGCTTTCGAAACGTAAAGTTAATTTGGTTGGTGGTTTCGAATATTTTTTATTTTCACCTCTATTTGGGGAAAATTACCATGTTGACTATTATTTTTCAAATGGGTTGAAACCACCAACTAGTTAATGAACGGCAATCGACTAACCGTGGTGATGAATCAGTGGTTCCAAAAATTCAACGCACCCGAAAAAAAGTCAAGCCGACCATTTCAATAGTAGCCCCCTGGAATTGTTGGTTGTAAATCTCCACTAGAAGAATGTTTTTTTCCAAGAGTATTTATTTGGACTCCCAGGGCACATGTTCTCTAATTTGTTCACCCCTATAAATCGGTATGCTGCTATCCTCCCCCGTGCCGGGATTTCCAAGATATGCCAAAATGTGGACCTTTCTTTTTCTGTTCAAAGTCTGAGGGATGCGGGGCGCTAAACGACCATGGTTGTGTTCAGCGAACCAAAAATTCGCTGAACCAAAAAGTCATTGGCTCAACTTGTTTCACTCCGCCAACTTCGCCAACTTGCAAACTCATCCCCAGTAGATATCCTCTGGTAAACTAACATACCTGGCTGGAAAACCCCCACTTTTCAATAGGGAATACATCTTCAAAAGGGTCATTTTCTATTGCCAATGTTAGTTTACCAGTAGATACTTTTGTTTTTGTTGATGGTGATTGCTTTTTTGGGGGGGATTCTACCATAGTAAATCACCATTAAATGAAAAATGTGGGGAACCTATTGTTTCCAACAACCTTAAAATAATCTATAAGGATATAGTTGAAGGTGCTGAAATCCTAATTTTATTGTTGGTGACATTTGTTCCAGAATGCCATTGGATCCATTGGCTTTTTGTTTCTGCCAGCTCTGGATCGGTTTTTTTGTATGGTCCCATTGGTCCGCATATGAACTGATGCAACATTTTTTCTCCAAAGATAAGGGTGGTGCTTTCACATATGATTTTTTATGTTCAGGACGTACCTGGGGAAATGATCCAATTTGACGATTACCCTCTGGTAAACTAACATAGCAATGGAAAACCACCATTTTTAGTAGGAGATACATCTTCAAATGGTGGATTTCCCATTGCTATGGTAGTTTACCGGAGTGTATATTTTTCAATTGGGTTGGTTCAATCAACCAGCAGGTAGCAAACGTGAGTCTGAGTCTCATGACTTCCTTTAATTTGGAGATGAGGATTGATTTTGTTCATGGCTAGTCAACCTACCCCCCTCCCTCACGGAACCCCCTCCCAAATAAGGGCTTAATAGGGAGGCCGGCCTTATTAAGGGAAACCTATGGGTTTCCATAATCATAAGGCGGCTATTTCTGGGGAGGTAGGTTGACCATCCATCAGGAGTTATGAATGGGAACACCTTCTCGAACATTGTGAAGTCATGATGAATGATGATTCGAGCCCCCGAAGTTTGACAGTTCGCCCCTAAAAACTTACCATCCCGAAAGAAGAGTAGTCTTCCAAAAAAACATGTTTCAGGGGCTTGTGCTGTTAGTTTCAGGGAGGGTAGGGGCAAATGAGTTGTGACGAGATGTATTTTCACCATGCTACCAGCGATCCGCAACAGATGTGCAAGAGGTTTTGGGTTGAGTACTTGAAAACAATACATAATAAACTGTAGACGTTTTTTTTGCGAATTCACTTGGGTGATTTCAATTTCACGGGATAAGTCTTATAAAACAAATGAACCAAAGCCCTGCAAATGGGTCTCAACAGCGGCCGGTTGAGTTCCTTCTAAACAGCAACGGTTCAACGGTGCCGTTTTCTGAAGGAAATCGACCGTCACCACGCTCGGCTTCTCGGCGGAAACGACGGTCACCCAGAAGGCGTTGTGGTTTCAGGGAGAGTTTTTTGTTTAAAAAAAAGACGGTGTAAACCGTTGAAAGTTGAAAACGGATGAAATTTCAAGGTGGGCCCCAAGACGGACAGTTATACATGGGGTGATAAGTTAAATAACTTATAACCGACCTACTACCAGCCGAGGCGAGCTGTTGGAAGCTTTTTTTGGACGTCCCTCCCTGAAACCAACATAGCACCTGAAAATAGGCCGTTTGCCCCCAAGAGAAATGTCATCTTCCAACCATTGATTTTCAGGGGCTACACCCCCCGAGGTTTAACATAGCCCCTGAAAAATGGTGGTTGGAAGACTACTTTCCTATTATTGGGAAGGCAACTTTTCAGGGGCTATGTAAAACTTCGGGAGGGTATGTTAAACTTCGGGGGGGAGTATAACTTACTCCAAACATATAGATACCATCAATGGTTAAACTTGCGATGAGTTTTTCGAACCGTTACGGAGGATGAGATTTTCGAAGCTGATACATACTGTACGTTGGTGAGTCATACGTTTGACAGTGAGTGAAGACATGAGAGCCCATCCTCGCCATTCAAACGTGGCATTTGTTGAATGGCTTCAGGGAGCGTAGCAATATTCATATACTATTATTGGCCATTGGAGGGGGCACGCATTTTCACTTCCATGATTATGGGAGGAAGGGCAACTATAAAGAACGAAATCCCAAACAACCAGCTGGGATGTATAAAACCCTGTAAATAATGGGATAAACTACCAACCTCAACTGGTGATGGCCGGATTTCTGAACCATCAACAGCAGCTCCAATTTTTTCTTTGACTCAGGAGTTGTATTATGGCCTGGCCGACAGTGCAGTGGGAGATCATGGCCCCTCCCTACGCACAGCGGAAGGATGGAAAGTGCTGATTGGTACTGGTGGCGGGTCAGGTGATCGACCACATTGGTGGAGGACATTCTCAGATCTGGGTGCTTGGAGGATCATCCCAGGACTTGTAAGTAGTTAGCAACCCATGGTGTTCGTTTACTTTCTTTCCCTAAGGATAGGGAAGTAGGGGTTGTGGCACCCTTTCCAAATGGCTGAAATTTATGGCTTATATATGGCTTATATAATATAAATGGGGGTGATCCCAACTACTTACTAAGTGGGTTGATCCTCCAAGTGGTTGTGGTGGATGTGGTGAGTCTCTAGGCATCCTGGCTCACCTTCTGAGAATGGTTTCATGGAACCAACGTACTATGCGTTTAGGAGGTGATTGGACACCCTAATCATCATCTGAGAATATGACTGGATTCCTAGGTTTTTTTTGGTGGTTTTGGTTGAGGAAGACCTTATGAAATTTATAAACTTTTGAAAATCTTCACCAACAAAAACGCTGGAAGCTTAAAACTTGATGATTTTTCCTGTTTCCTAAGTCAGGAATGCGTTTTCTGTTTGGGAAGCAAGTTGTAATAGGTTCCGACACCCATGAGTTGTCGATGGTGTACGGTATGCAATGATGCGTGCACACTTAGGGAAATCTCCATCCATTCCATCCACAGGATTTTATTTCCCCCTCTGTCTCTCACATGCAGGGACTTGCAGCATAGAGAATCTATCTGAATTGATATCCTTAGAAAATGTGAGTTGTTTTTTGCTTTAACTCCGAGCATATATGGTAGAATTGAAGCAATTGTTCACCTGGCATGCGGAAATATTCACCAAAGAATCACTGGTGCAACTGGCATGCTTCCTATGCAGGAATATCTCGAGACATTTGGAGCTCACAGCTGATCATCGACCACGGCTTTACAATGTTCGCCAGGATCTGTCAATCGTTTGTGGGGCCGTGGGGTCGATGGAAGGAATTACCACCAGGTTCTCTTGTTCGTGACCTTGAAATGGGTGTTGAAAACGTGACCTTTTCAGGGCTGAAAACGTGACCTCCAACTGGGTGATCAAACGGTCACTTGGAAGAAGCGGGCAGTTGATAGTTGATAGTTGTTTATTTTGATCCCACGATTAATGAAGGATTTTTGTTTAAGTCTTAGCCCCAACAGGGACATTATACATACCCTGGAAGATTAAGATGGAACCTACAAATCACCCATTTTTATTTTTTCTAAAGGAAACATGATCTTCCAAACCTCCATGATTATATTCCATATTAATCTTCAGGAGTGTACCTCCCTAAACCCATAGCCGCTGAAACTAGGCCATCCCAAAACAAGAGATTTCATCTTCCAAGCAACAATTTTCAGGGGTAAACCCGCTGTTAGTTTCAGGGAGCGTAGGTTACGGGGATTTCCTGGAATTGTCTCATGTAACCCAGTTGTTTGGCATGATTGAAAACAAGATGTGTATGGAAGAAGGAAGGGCATTGACCTGTGGTACACTTGAAGGGGGTATGTTGCGGGTAGGTTGACTGGTTATTCAAGAACCGATGGTATAACAGCCATCAAAGGTAGAGGGTTGCGAGATGAGAGTCTTGTACACCTGAAGCATCTTGGTGACGGTTCGAAGCCTTTTTTTAGGGGGTAAATTGAGCAACGCTTCAATGATGACCTGCATACAAACAAACGTATATATATATATATATAAGTTAATAAAATTTATATAACTTAAAACTTGCAGAGACTTAAGCCCTGGGTTNTTAAGCCCTGGGTTCACAAAGTGGGTAAATGATCTTTTTATTTAAATTTAATGCAGGGAACCCTATATTGACCTTTAATACTATCCACTGTGAACCAGTGGACATCTAATCTAGGTGGTGGTTTCAAATATGTTTTATTTTCATCCCTACTTGGGGAAGATTCCCATGTTGACTAATATATTTGAAGGGGGTTGAAACCACCAACCAGAAAGAAGCAGGGCCCAAGTGATTGGAAGCATTTCATCAATTTCAGCAGGATCCTGCCGAAAAATGTGAAGTCTCTGATGATGAGCGCATTCGCTGCTCGGTGGGCAACTTGAGATTCGTGGGCAACCGTTTTACATACCTAGAACCCAAATGAACCCTGTTTTGATTGGAAAAGGCCTTGTTTTGGAGGGGTTGACCTTCAAACATAGAGGTCATTGGGGCTCTAGGTAAGTTATACAATATATTGCTCGTCAGCCGTCAGGTGTTTCCAGTGTTTCTCTCATGGTTTTCTTGGGCCAAGAGGTCTGTGGCTTCATTCTGTGCGCAACTTGTTCATAGTCTGAAAAGTGTAGAGTGTAGACCTTACATGTATATGCATAGAGAGTGAGACATGTCGGCCGTCCCTTTAAACATCATCAAACTGGTGTTTATTTTTGGTTTGAGAAAAGAACTAGGTGGTGGTTTCAAATGTTTTTTATTTTCACCCCTATTTGGGAAGGTTTCCAATTTGACAAATATTGTTTAGATGGGTGGTTCAACCACCAACCAGAGAAACTTTGGGAAAAATTCTGAGCATTTTTCTTCAAATCTGATTCAGATGGATGCGCCATGGAATTCATGACCCGGGTGGTGATGAAACCTGATAGAGGTGATGATGTACCTTACAGCCGGTGGGCGTGACCGAGTCATTATAAACGAAGATTGTATTTTCGGCCCTGGGTCACTGGGGTGAAAACCAATCCTACTTACTATAGGAGTTATAGCCCCATTTTTTCACGCCTTTCAATTTTCCAACATACCCCTTAAAAACATACCCAAAACCCTGAAACCAACAGTTTATTTTTAGGAATTCGTTCCGTTTGGGCGGGGGTTGGGGATTCCTGGGGTATGCTCCAGGGGTATGTTGGGGTGCTCTTTTTCTGGTTTTGTTGGTGGATGGATCGATTTAGGGTCATGCAGCCTCCCCCTCCAGTGCTGGTAAGGGACATAGGAACCAATCATCAGTGTACCTTAATAACTGGCTGGTGCTTAGTGATGAGCAAATGAGCAAACACTCGGTTTGGGGTGGGTTCGCACCAGCCAGAGGCTATGGAGGCTATTATTTGCCTTATACTTTTCGGGGGTGGCTTCGGAATATTTTGGTTCAACTTCGAGCGACTCAAAAATTTCTCCCCCAGGAGACATGGTGACTCGTATGGTGAATCACTACGAACAAAGCGCTGTGCCACAGCAAATTTCAGATCCCAGCTGTCCAGAATATGAGCCACGAAAATCACCAGAAGGACATCCTGGGGCGCAACCTGGGGGGTTTGAGGATCAAACCCTGAGAGCTGGCTTCCCTTCCATCCGGTGACCCCAACAACCCTAGGCGTGGGAAGATGTGTATTTCTTTTGGGGGGGATTTGAGGCCCTAATTATAACTTAAGATTCTTGAGTCCGGAGGTATGTCAGGAGCACATTGAACAATCATGGTTTGGTAGAATGCAAGGTTTAAAACTGAAGCTGATGTATTTACATACAACTTGAGATTGTGTGGAAACATTGCAGTTGGTTTTATCATGGAGAACCCTCCCAAAATGATTGGTTTGTCAAATGAGCCACGAAAAAAAACAAACGGCCTTACTTTCCATTGAATCCTGGTTGTTTAGCAGGGATCATTATAAATTATAAATTATAAAGGTTTATGAAATAGTCTCCACATTAATCCCTTACCCTCCAGTAAACTAACAAAGCATTGGAAAATGGACCCTTTGATTATGTGTTTCCTATTGAAAATGGTGATATTCGATTGCTATGTTAGTTTCAGGGAGAGTATATACCCTCAACAACCAAGTTGTTTTTTCATTGCTCAAGAATGGGTAGGTTTTTTTGCCTATGGACCTTTGGAACTGTGATACCGATACCAGAGACTGGTTCTCACAGGTATCAGTTTCCCTAGATCGTTAGTTTTACCACCGCAGTATGCATATAAACTGTCTGCATATATATATATATATGACTATATAGAGACCCTGTAAGTCAAGCCGACCATTAAAAAAATAGTTCTCTGGAATTGTTGATTGTAAATCACTACTCTTAAAATATAATGGTGTTTTCTGAATATAAAACATTTAATGAATGACCTTTGGACCGCCCCGGAATAGGGAGGTAGAGAGAAAGAGATGATGGAGATGCATTCACCAAGACTCCAAGCTTTGAATGTTGCCATAGGGGTGTTTCCAAAAAATAATGGTACCCCCAGATCATCAACTTTATAGGATTTTCCATCATAAGCCATCCATTTGGGGTACCACTATTTTTTGAAACATCCATATCTTCAAGATGGTGTTCTAAATATGTTTCCAATGGTTTTTTTCCAATCAAATGTCCTGTTTCACCCACCTGTCGACGGGTCATTCGCCAGGTGCACCCCCGAAAATAGAAATGGTGACAACATGGAGTAAACATTGTTTAACGCCAGCACACACACACACACACAACACAAGACGTCTCAACACAAAAAACATGTTATTATCTTATACAACCTTGGTGTTTCTCAACCCTCACTTAAGTCACTGTAAACAAAAACAGACAATGTTCACGCTCAACGTCAGTGCAGGGATTGGTTTGTTTCTTTTGCTGGCTGCCTTTTCTCCCCCCCCCCCCCAAAACAAAAAAAACACAGACCTCGATGGGCACCAATTCCAAAAGCCAGGAGAATGGATGGGACCCTGGTGTGATCATGACCTCGGCTACTTCGTGCTGTAGCAGCTGAGTGCTGGGTCGCTGGGTCCCTAAAGGGATCTCGTTTTGATATTTGGATCCTTGAGAGGTGGGTACATGTGGTGAAGTGTCCCGTTGCACCTCCTGTACATAGAAACGGACCTTTGAATCCGTAAGGCAACACGTTGAACTTTTGAAGTTTTGATCAAGTCCAGCAGCCATAAGCTGCATGCCGGAAGAGGAAAAAAATCATGTTGCTGCGCAGAAAAAGTGGAAGAAGGGCAGTTAAATGGAAGAAATCCTGCACCAGCTTTCTCGGATTCCCATGATGGTTGATATTACTTTTCACCACTTCACTTCACCCTATATGAATTACATATATAACCAGTCATATCTTTCATTCAGCCAGATGTTGGAAGGAATTCTATGCCAGCAATCTCCCTGAAAAAAGAAACAGCTCTGCTAAATCAATGGCTGGAAGTTCAATTTAAAAGTTCCGTTATCTGCGGCTGAAACATCTGTCTTGGACATATGGAAAATTCACTGCGAAGTTACCCTCCAGGGGATTAACATACCCACCTTGGGAAAAGGAAAATCATCTTCTCAAAATGCCATTTTTGGGGGATAGGTTAGTTCCCTAGGAAGTATTTTTCAGGATGTTTTTGTTCCATGGTATCATGTGACATGGTGTTGCAGCATGAAGACAGATGAGTTTTTTTTACTGTTCACCAGTTTCACGTGGTGATTTTGACATAGGAAAATGTCTCATAGGTAAAATGGTGGTAGCCTTGCCCATATACACCCCAAAAATCACGTGGGTATTTATTGAGTCCCAAATCCCCTTCCAAAGGGCTCGTGAAACGGGGAGTGAAACAGCTAGGGTATCACCATTGTCCCTAGGAGTTTATTCAAAGAAAGTTACCCTCCCGCAACTAAGACCATTGGTGCTTGGGAGACAATAAAATCCTACCTGCCCCCAGTGGGGCGTTTAGGCCGGCATATTTTGTCAGGGCGAACTTAAAGGGAGTTTGGGATCGCAACATATCCGACACATTAAATAGAATGCAGTGAGATTAATCCAGGCGTATATGAGCCCCCCAAAAAACACACAATGCTACAAGGTGGACCCCTCCCAGTTAAAAATGATGTTATGGTGCCCCTATAAATGGCCTGAACTAAATCAGGTGTTATTATTTACCCTACTTATAGGGTAAAATAGCACCTTCACCCCATTTCTAAGTCACAACCCAGTTACCCCTATCTAAGTCCAATAACCCCAGTTACCCCATTGATAAGGCCTCGTTGGGCTTCCAGAGCCGCAGGTGTAGCAAGGATGCTGATTGCTGGAGCAAGGTCGCTGGTCCTGTGGTCCTTAGATTTCCATGCGTAGATTTCCCAACAAAATCTCAGGGGGGCCGGGGTTCGTTGACCCCCTGCAATGCCACGTGGAACCCCCAAATAGCCGGCCTTGAAATGGGCCGAAAAATCTAGGGATATGCAGGTGGTACCGTGATGGGATGAAAACGTTAGCCGTTGACCCTCTTTTTTTTCTTGGCTCAAAGGGTTCGGTTCATGTTTGAGTCCTTCACGAGTCCTGTTTTTTTCTGAAAGGAGGCGTCATCCTAAATAGTCGAGTCGAAGTTATGGACAAAAAATGACTATAATGTAGGGTTCCTGGCTCACCTTCTGAGAATGGTTTCATGGAACCTAAATACTATGCGTTTAGGAGGTGGTTGGACATCCTAATCATCATTTGAAAATATGACTGGATTCCCAGAGGGATAATGAAAGGCACTCATCTTCTGAAACACAATTTTGGTTCAGTTTTTCTTCGTCGTTTCTTTTTTTCGGAAATTGAAATTCAATTTGCTAGCAAAATTCGAAAATTTTGATGGTCTGAACTATGCCCATGGGTGCCATTCTGTTATACAGTATATGGATCATTGGGTAGAATGCTCATGAAAAACTCATTGGCAAAGAATCCTGGAAGCGGAAAAAGGCCCAAATTTTGGAGACTAAACTGACTATAAACCTTCCATTCATATTGATAGAAGTGGAAACCATGACCCTACACTCCCCTGAAACTAACATTTTTGCACCTGAAAATGGATTGGTGGAATACGCTCCTTTCCTTTTGGGGCGGAGCCGAGCTGTTTTTTGCGAGGAATTTTGTACCTTTTCCCCCGGAGATTCAGTAGCGCTACTTACAATCCCTGAGACTCGGTGTATCCATATATGATCTTTATTTCAATGATACCAGGAAAGTGGGTACATCAACAAATGGGTTTGATTTCCAAGGTCGTTTGATGACCGTTCATTTAATGATACCACATTATATATACATTTGATGGTGATTCATCCAATGTGACAGATCCTCTAGAGTTGATGCATGATAATGCAGCCCATTTACATTCCACAAAGAAACTGATGAATCAATTCATGATGCATAGCTAGTCAAATCATTTTGACATATGGCTATATCTGGGTAAACACATCGATCACATACTTGTTTCAGTCATTTTCAAGTTCTCAGTCCATACCCAACTTTCACAAGACCCCATTTGGGGATGAAACGTCACTTAGAAAAATTGCGGGCAGCCCGCAATGCAAAATGTGCGCGTCATGACTATGATGCTACTGCGAGTTCTAGCTCTACTGGCTCTGTGGCCTCTGGAATGGTTGGATTTTGGGGAGGTGCCATCCCCCTCTGTTGCCAGGGCTGGGGCTGTGATGGGCTCACATCAGGGGTCCACCAAAAGAACCTTAAATGGGAACATCAACCCTAAAGATTGACAGGTAGTGTCCCTTGGTGATGTAGGGTTTCTCCTTTTTTAGGGTTGTTTGAGGTGACTATATGGCAAACCCTGCATCAAGGTGGACCACCTTTACAATATATCCTGGTATCATTGAAATAAAGATCATATACGTATGCATGGATACACCGAGTCTCAGGGATATCTATAGATCTTATATCATGATACACCGAGTCTCATGGTTATCTTCACAACCCCGAACGAACCATCCACCCTGTTTTTTTCACCAGAGACGTTTCAGCTCCCACGTGCCCACGAAAGCACTTTGGCCTTAGCCATGGCCATGGAGAACCACAAGACGTGGCAGCGAATGGTGCTGGAGGAGTGGGATTTAAGCCCAGTTGTTGTGTGAATAAAAAAACACATCGTGATTCAGATAATTAGTGCCTTATAGGGAAACCATGAGATCCCACCAGACAACATGTTCACATTTTCCACTATGAACGTACTAGTTGTTGTGTGACCGGCAACCATCATGTGAAAGTGGCTTTTTTTTACACATCTTCCCTGGATAAGTCTTTTGACATTTTTTTCTCATCAGGACTTCCTCAATAGCTGGTTCACTCGTCACATTGATGGTATCCGGGTCAACAAGAAGGTCTTGGTGGATATGCCAGAGTGTGGCCCCGACAGCAGTCTGGCAGTTTCTTGAAAGTATATAATTAATATAGAGGTTGGGGTACCCCACAATAGCTGCACGAGGCGGTGGCAGAACTTTCAAAAAGGATATATTCTGAGTCTTTCATGGCCTTCCCAAATTTTTGGCATTTATTGACCATCTGGGATTTGTGATCATAAGTGTCAATCACCCCTCCAACAACAAGGTTGAAAAACATGTGGAGTTTGTCATGGAGTACTTTGCAAGTTTTGGTACAGCAATGGTGCCCACCATGGGCTTGCACAAGTCTGTTCTACATGTGCTGGCCAAACGCTATGCAATTTACCCAAAGGCTAGGCAGAACAACGACACTTTGGCAAATTTTGTAAGTGTAAGTTTTTTGGTAAAGTCGTATATCGAGCTAGTTCATTATCGAATAACGTTCGGCCAAATCTAGATCAAACCAATTCAAAACAGTTTTGGATACATTCATTTATTGCACAAATATGGATCCCCGGAAAAATACAGGGAAGCATAAGGATGTGCTTAGAGGTGTCCCCCCAGCCTTAAGAATCTAAAACATGTGGGATCATTGAATCCTTGAATTGAGGATTGGGTGAAAGAGCAGGCCCCCACCATCCGAATCTTGGTGACCCATGCTCTCAAGCTTTGCAAGCGGTCTGAGTCCTCCCGCAGCAAGCGGATTGGATTCTTCAAGACCTTTATGCATAAGATGATGGTTGATCAAGGCAAATGGGAAATACTTTTTGATCTCTTTGATCTCTTTGGGGCTCACCATAGACACGTGATTGGAATAGTGCATATTTTTTTCCATATTCAATGGGCAAGTTCGAAATTGATATTGCTATAGTTTCTTAATAATACCTGTCTAGTACAGCTCCGCCCCAACATGTGGGAAGTCCTGCTGCACCAATCGACTGCAGGCGCAGTGCCTGAAGCCAGTATCGATGCGGCTTTGCAGAATCTTGCAATTGGGAATGGATCTTCAAGTGAGGACTGGTTTGGTCACATATCCCGATCAATATATCAAAAAACGACATTGCGTATAGCATACTAGTGATTTGTGTTGGAAAAAAAATATTGATATCCACCCAAAAGCTAGCCATCCTTTTGAAGGAATTCTCAGATGCATCGAGTGGCTCTTCTCCCGGTTTGGCGAATGGTGTGGTCAAGCCCCAAAAGGATGCCGCCACTTGGTTTTAACGTGCTTTAAGGAAATATGGATCTGATTCCCAAACTGTACCTGTTTTTCATATTGCTTGAAGCTGGGTTTTCGTCATCAAAATCAGGTAGTTGTGAAACCGAACGGTGATGGCTCTTCTCCTGGTTTGGTGAATGGTGTGGTCAAGCCCCAAAAGGATGCTGTCACTTGGTTTTAAAAGTGCTTTAAGGAAATGGATATATCCCAAATCAATGCAAATCTTATACCTGCATGTCTTTCGTATTTCTCAAAGCTGGGTTTTTTTCGTCATGAAAATCAAGGTAGATGTGAACCTGAACCCCGATGAAATGCCAACGCTACCCATGGACAATGAATTTGGGGATGGTGAACAGCAAGCATCTGGAGATGGTCACCGGCGTCAAGCTACAAAGGACCACTCAATTCAAATTTTGATGTGTTGTTTTCATACTGCAATAGATATCATGTTGAGATCCAGTACTGCTAGCACCCCACAGCTCCAACGGCTAAAATATAAATCTCCCTGCTAGGACCAAAAACCCATTGAAGGAGTTCCTCCGGCATTCTCTAAAGAGGATATGGATCGGTTGGGTTTGGAAGAAACCACTGAAGCTGATGCTTATGGGGCCCAATTGGCGAGAAAACATGCTGCTAAGATTGAGGGTGCCCAAAAATTGGTAGACAAAGCCTCCAAGGACCCCAAAGTCATTAAGCAGCTGAAAGCTACTGGAAGGGGAAAGGGAAAAGGGAAAGGACGGGGGGCGTGGCAAACCAGAAGTGCCAGATCCTGAACCTGTCTCTCCTGTCCCTCCTGTTCCTCCTGTCCCACAGCCTGAGCACCAATCAGCTGATGAAGAGCCTGGTGCCGAAGAGGATGGTCCTTTGAAAATCTTATGGAATAAAATGGATCCGTGGCAAAAACAAAAACCAACATAATGGAACGACGTTGGAAATCAAACCCATATTTGTTGATGTACCCACTTTCCTGGTATCGATAATATTGAAATAAAGATCATGGATACACCGAGTCTCCAGGATGTTTATAAACATTCAGTTTCAGCATCCAGGGTTTTTGAGTTTAAGTCATTAGATATCTTATAGCCAAAATAACTTGGCACAATCTGGATCAACAATATTGCATACAAAATGTAAAAATTGAAAGAACATACATCACCATCACCTGATATATTGCATGCTGGACCCACGTGGAACACATTGGATGTACTTGAGTGAACCACCCCCCAACACAAGTAAGTCACCTGAGTTAATCTGATCATGCGTTTTTTTCTTGAACACTTGGTCCTATCTAAGGAGAAAGAGCTTCAAGATGCTGGTATTCCTTTCCCGCCCAATGCACACACCAAGAAGAGCTATGCTTTGAAGCCCCCAGCTGGCAACACATGGTCCAGCACTATTGGAATCTTGTGTCTTGTTTGATTTCAAGTGACAAGTACTACATCTCCACGGAAAACTTAACTCTTGGAGTCTGGGTTTGAGGTAGTTATCAAAGCAATCAGTAACCACACGCAGCTTCTCTAAGTTTCCTCATCTTGACCCTTGGAGCCTAAAAAAACAGCGCCAGTCACCTGCCCAACGATCAACTGAGGTGGACAGTCAACCAAGTCTATGTGACGCGAGTGACTATTCCGCAAGAAGGGGTCAATGTCAACAACAAGGGCGGGGCTTCATTGAGTATCCGGCGAAAGGGCGGATGGGGGAAATCGTTTGTCCTAGCCAAAAAACTGGCTGGGTGGTGATCTCACTCAGCCGAAGGATGATGATATATATTAAATAGAATTTGAAAAATCTCAAAGGCTTTGTTAACCGATTTGCACTTAAACCTTTAACACTACTATTATGGCTGAGTGGGTGATTAGTGACTCCTACATGTGATTTTGGTTCACTGGTTCACGTGGTGCCGTGGCGTTCTTTAACTTTGCAATGTGACCTGTACTTCAACAAATTTGATGCGATATCGGCAAGTACAAGTTCAGTGTCGTTGGGGTCTGACCTCCAAAAACATAATCAAGTAGAATGATGTAAACTTAAATGACCTCAAGTATGCATGCCCCAAGATCCTCAGGGTAGAATTTAATTATGGGAAGTAAAACCATTTGGTTCAGGTCGCATGCAATCTGATAGCGTATGTAATGGCATGTGCCATTCCCCTGAGTTTAGATTGGGCATTAGAGCCTGCTGTATGCACACTGTGGTGATGACTACAGTGTGGGGACACTAGGGTGGCAGGATTCAAAATGTGTTCAAAAAAAAAGGGTTTGCACTGCCATATTCAAAATGGACAAGTAGTGCAGTGGTAATACTGTACCTGCATTATGCAGTGGAAGCTTACATCAGAGAACTCTTGTGATTCTGTTCTTGAATATGGAAATCGCATAAGCTAGCTTTAGGATAGTGCTAGCTGTTTCAACCTGTAAAATGTATATACAGTGAGCTCCAAGGGTTCAAGCGGTGGTGACTCGGTGGCCTTGCAAGCAGTGCCTGATTTGCATCGTCATGGCGGTTGGCCTTAGCAAGCAGAGGGCGATGAATCTGCTGTGGTTTGGGGCACCGCTTATACTGTCATTTGGTGGATTGTTTATGTATTTTTTTCTTATATATTGCATGTAGTGCTCAGGGAGAGTATTGACCCGTCTACAGCCAATATATATATATATTATATACATCAGTTTGGAATGTATCCTGTCCGACTCCAAAAAAACATCAAACCTAAGGATACATCTCATTGACTATGCACATCATGTATATCAAGATGGAAAGCCGATTGATCAGCCAATGAAGGACCGGTCATGAACTGTTTATTAGCATTAACTAGTCTGATCAGCCACATTTGGGCTATTGCTCATGCTGGAATGCAGGACATTGATATGCTGGAACTGTTTTGTGGCAAAGCAGAACTGAGCAAACAATGTCGTCCCTTGTCGCATTCCAGGAACATCTTGATTTATGGTCCATACACCAAATTTTATAGATCATAATGGAATGTAGAATTTTTGGTCGCCATCGCAAGTGAGGATTGGCTGACATTGAATGTCACCGCTATGATCGGATTAAGCACCACCTGCATGACCTGACCACACCTGAAGGGTCACTTGTCAACACCTTATACTTATGGCCAGTTCTCAAAATCCATTTTGGGCATCTGGATTGATTCAGTATTGGAAAAAAATCACACAAACTGGAAATGTCAGGATGGAACTTGATCTCACCCAACCTGGTACAAACCCATTCAGTGCCAAGGTTCATGATAGCACTTACAAAAGTGCTACGAGTCCGAAGGAATGGCCTGGTGTGGTCAGGCAACCCATGCAATTCGCAACTGGGATGCATTATTCTTCCAGTGCTTGAAGGAACGATATACATATCCAACCCAACCACGAGTTTTACAGATTGCTGGACCCACCTGGATTTATTTGTAAGGGAAACCACCTCAAAATTGATGGATCACCCTTATACTCTTTCGACCCAATCCAAAACAAATTTAAATCTCCTTGATGGTAAGGTGGGTTTGGATATCCTCATCTTCTACAAAGCGGAAGAGCCACCTTGGAATATTTGGAGATGAGTCTGTGGAATCGGTTCGAGAGGGCAACATAGTTGCTGCTAGGTTTTCCTTGTTAGCAATGGTGGCGACTGTGTATGGAGTATTCTGGTGTGTTTCTAGATTGCATATTTTTGGGTCAGAAAATGGTGTGACAAACCAAACCCATCCCAAACGTATCTGTTAAAGGCAATTGGGACTTGATATAATTCTGTACGATGGAGTTTGTGTTGCATTGCACTGGTCATGTTGAAATTGTCACGTCCTATTTCCATTAATATTTTGGATGGCTGATGCTATATATTGTGGTTTCAACCCCTTTGAATTAGTCAAATTGGAAATCTTCCCCAGGTAGGGGTGAAAATTAAAAAAATCTTTGAAGCCGCCACCTCGACAATCTCGACAATAAACGCTCTGTACGGTGAGCATCGTATCACTCTGTGATGATGGGAGGCATGGGCACACAAGGCCGAAAAGCACTGCGCCGGTAAGGGCTGCCACTGCTCGGAGATGCACGGCACGATTGTTGCTTTAGGAAGATGCATAAAATGGAGCATCCGTGCCTTCTTTTGTCGTTTGGATTTCTTCTTGATCCAACTTGATCTTTCGCTTCCCACAATGGTCCTTTTTGTGGCGTAAGTCTTGGCACTTGGCCCTGCACCGGATGTCCTGGCACTTGGCCCTGCAACGGATGTCCTGGCACTTTGCTGCACCTTTTGTTGCAACATTGCCATCAAAAGTCTGCCGTTTGCGCAGCAATTGGCACGTCCATCAAGCTGTTGTGCGCAATGCCGTATAAGGCTCCACGAAGTGCCTAACGTTAAGTTCGACACCGGTGTACGGTCCCAACACCATTTTGGATGGCGGTGTCCAGAACGTTCTTGTCGCATGCAGCTTTGGCAAATAGTCCAGTGGTGCTGAAGCCAGCTCGTCGTACGCCAAAGTAAGCGTCTTCCGTCGTGGATAGCATGAGCCATCCAATATGCAAAACGAATGGAAATACTGGTAGTTAAGGGTTTTAAAAAAATACCAATATCCACAACTAGTGGGTCTTTGAGGATGTGATGTTAAACCCAATACTATTTTTTGTGAACGCCTTTCATAAGGTAGAACAACCTCAAAGCAGTTGTCTTCGGGATGTTCCATACATTGCTCACATCCTCACCAATATGGCACCCTGCTTTATGAAGCGGATCTGGATGGGGAGCTATGGTCACTGGTGTCCAAAGCCAACACAGTTATTTGGCACTTGGTACCTGGACTGAACTTGACTTGGGGTCTTGTGATTGTATATACGTATGTATGCATACATGTTCTTTCTTCAACTTTGCCTGGGAAGTTGATCATCTAGTGGTTCAAATTGATTTGTTTCTTGACCCACACGTCTCTCCAAAGAAAAACATCAAACTACTGCACTACCTGAGGCCTGCCCTGACCGAATTCAACGGATATCTACCCCGCAAAGCTCAAAGACTCTTAAGCTTGGAAAGTACGGGTATGTACACCCGTGTCATCAATGCTGATGGTAAAGTGACTGTCACTGGTGGGAAACGTCTCAAGGAATCAGGTGCATATACCAAATCTTTTGGAAAGAAGGTTGCTAATCTTTTCAAGAAAAAACATGTCACTTGACACTATTTAGGCAATTTGTTTCTTTAAACGTCCGGATTTGTCTGATGATGAAACTGGCATTTGTTTATTTGTAGTGGTGGTATACATCCTGTCCAATAAGTTGGATTATTTAGGGTACATAACCCCTCATCCTGCCCAATAAGTTGGAATATTTAAGGTACATAACCCCTCATGCCTAGTGGCTCCCACTGGGAATATTTCAATTGGGTGGTCTACTATGAAGATGTAGAGGTTGACCGATTTTTTTACAACTCACCCATGGGAACCCAAAACCATGAAATTTACCCCGTATTTATGTGGGTTATAACCTCTAAATTCGAAGGTTTTGGGTTCCCATATACTAATGGGGACCACTCCCAAATGGCACCCAAACCGGGTTTGTTGCATTCTCGTTTGTTTCCACCAACTTGTTTCTGTGATGCCATACCTAAGGCTTCTGCTCAGAAGCTCCTGCAATCAAGGAAGGCATTGTTAGCCAAACACCAACCGAATGGTTGTGACACTTGGCATTGTCTGGGTGTGTGGATTTCGAGGATGATATATATAAAGATCTGGATGTGATCATGCATGATGTACAGGAAACTATATGAAAACTTGATATCATGCAGAATAATCAGAATGATATCCAAACTCAAGTGGTGGTGTCACACTGTATTGGTACGGTGGACATGATTGATGTGGTAATTTCATCTTCAACCAATTTCAACCATTAAGGTTTGAATGTGCTGCATTGTAAATAGATAAGTTAATATAACCAAATCTACACATTTGCACAATACAATGCCGAGCGTGTGACCTACAATGCAAGCGTGTGACCTAACACCCATTTGGTATGCATCTTCCCACATGTGAACAACTAGGCACCACAAAAACGGATCTGGAATTGCAGTGGACTGCATCATGTCATGAAGGCAGCTCCGGCTCCAGGCATGGTGTGTCACTTGGCCAAGAAAGTACTTGTGCCCGTCTTGCAACACATCTCGATGCACGTCACGGCCGGGTTGTCATATCCGGTCTTCAAGCGGTGCGATATGACAAGGATCCTCTCGGATTTCGAGGCCTTTTGCCCATTCATCATCGTACATTCCAACGCTTGATCTGAGCATGGCTAGTAGCTCTTGTACTTTCGGTGGGCTTATGCTCAGACATGCTCTGGCTGCACTGATCAGCGACCACAAAGGCGCCCATGTTTCTTGGGCTGCTGCACCGAACAACTTGCCCGCATCGCTATGTGTAATCATCATAACGTGTCCGGCACCTCCGTTGACTCTGTGTACAAGACAGCATGAAAGTCAATGCTTTCTCTGCCGATTCGCGGGACAGTAATCTGGTCAAGGTCAAACCGCTTAAGGTTGGTCGCATTGATTGGTCTGCATGGCCATCTGGACATCTGAATGGGCTTCAATGCCAAGTCAAAACACATGCAGTGATTGCCGCACACATCTGCAGTGCACAAAACAACACACATTATCAAGTTGGTTTACACCCAGATAGCCCCGATATCCAACTTACTCACTATCCCTTAAGACCCAACATAGCGGATCACACCACCTTGTGGTTTAATTCGGGGTGGTCCACCCACACATTAAGGAACAGCCTTTGGGGTGGATCCATGCAGAGTTGGAGCAACTTCGAGAGTTCCCCGGCTCAAACAGTTTAAAAAAAACGTACCCTATTAGAAGTCGAGATGCTGTGTGTCACAATCGACCATTCTTATTGTAAACACAGGCTTTAGTGCTAAATATTAATATTTGGAAATGAAACCTTAACAATACCATATTTCATTTCCATATATGACCAATGCCCTGGTGGACATCTTGCCTGCTTCACCGGCCTAGGTTTCTACTGGTGGAAAAGGCTGCTGGTCGATTTGTGCCACAAGCAGATCTCCCTCTTTAGTGATGGTCTTGTCTTACTGCATTTAGTGCCGCTGCAGGGAAGTCTGCTGTGTTTGGGGGTGATGCTCAAACCAAATAAAGTGCTATATATAATGATAAACCTATTTGAAGGTCATACGGGCCCACATAATATCCCATAGTGACTGCAGGGTTTGAGATGAACACCTCCTGTTTTAACACAACAGCTGCAGTGATGGAACCCGCAGTTGACCAACATAGCAGTCTGGTGAAAAAATGTGGTTGGTCCCAGGGAATTGGACTGATATGTTGGTCGAAAGAAATTTTGGAAATGTGCAACCCAACACCATGAAATTTGAAGGTTTTACACCCCAGAGTATAACCCCAAAAAATGAAGGTTTTGGGTGCATGATAGTCAATATTTTCACATAAATTCTCTGGGTCTGGAAACCATCAGGGCGTGACATAACCGTGACTGGCCGTGACTGGCCGTGACAACTTGTACATTTACTACTAAAAATGGTGTCATTTGATGGTAATGGCGTGACAACCCGTGACAGAGCGTGACAGGCACTGATCCCCTGTTATTTAGGGATTTAAGGGTGTTAACAAAAAAAATAACTCCAATATGGTCCCATTGCCAATGAAATATCATATGGCCAGTTTGGGGTGATGACACAAACACTGGAATGTATATCCCAAAAAGGCGTTTTGGCTTTTGAACCCTGTTTTTGTAAGGGATCACCCGCCATTTTCGTTGTCCTCGTTCGGTGACCTTCCACGCAAAATGGCCTCAGAGCAAGAGCTTCTTGAGGCCGAAGCTGGAATCATGTGGTGTTATAAGGATTGGGTATTTGGAAATCAACCCATTTAATGGTGTACCAAATTCATGGTACCATTCCATATGATAAATATTTTTTTGATATAAATATATGCATTCTGGCTTTGAAATCAAAACTCATCTTGTCTACATGTACCAAATTTCCTGGTATCATGATCATTTTGGATACATGTAGTCTCAGGGTTAGAAAAGATGCAGTCTATATAGCATTATTTTTTGCCGTACTTATTATGGAAATCAAACCCATTTGATGTACCATATATATTATTTATTTTTCTGATATCCTGATCAGTTTGGATACAATATTGAGTCTCATGGTTTGAAAAAAATCTATCCCTAATGCAGGCTGCAATGCGTGCTCTTGACGCTGGAAACCGGCGACGTGCATTGGTGCAGTCTGTAACTTGCCCCCATAACTTGGGTTGTGGGGTGTGTGGAATTTGTGATGTTTCTAGAACTTAATTATTAGTCTTGGTTTCACTTATATGTGCCCGAATTCCTGGTATCATCAAGATCATATTTGGCTACACCGAGTCTCGGGGATATATATATCATTACTGAACCAACCAAGGTGGTAGCTGTTGCAACCGCTCCTACGGATCCTATCGATGATGGATGCAAGCGGTCTAAAGCAGAAGTGACTCAAACTGCATCTACAAAGGTGGGAGATATAGTGCACTGATACTTGTGCTTATAAGAAACATAGACAGTACACCGTTTGTTTATAATTTTGTTGAACCCATCATCGATTAAGCCTGAGTATAAGGTCATTTTTGGAGTGATTCCTTTTTGGGGGGCCTTGTATGATGCTGCTATAATTTGCTCATACACTGTGTATCAAATCCCTGGCAGGTCACGCCAGAACCAAAGAAGGTACACAAGGATGAACCCGATCTTCGCCCACGTAAGCTGGATTTCTCTTCGGAAAAAGTTGGTGATGAAGGCCATGTCTACCCCAAAATGTTTTGGTCATCTAGCCAACCCTGAGTTTTTGGTGGCAAACTATATACTTCATATGGTTTCACACCATCCCTAATCAGAAAACACACATCCTGCCACCAAGTGTTTTGGGCATCCGGAGCGTACCACCATTGTAGATCCGCCTGTCATAACATGGGTGTGGTTGACATTTCTGGGAGGCGGTGCACCATCCATGAGCTCTGGGCATGTTGCTTTTGATGAATCTTGGTTGTCGAAAATCTTGGGGATGGTCGGGAAATTCTGACAACACTGTCCCCATCAAATCAAAAGGATTTATGTTGGGTAATAGTTTGGCCAAAACATGTGGGTTGGTGATTGGTGCAACGAATTTGATTTGGACATACTTCACCATAACACATTGCAACTTTTTGCCATATAGCCTTCTTTCTGCAACTTCTTAAGTATGGTATATATATTGTATGTGATGATGATGTGATGATGATCAGTTGCTCAGGAACAGCAGTGTATGCAACGTCAAGCATCTCCCCAGCAGCAGCCCATGCGTGTTCCCCTCACTGACCAGCAAGAGAAGCTGTATCGTGCCAACTTACCAGATCAACACCCTGTGCCGCCCTTTGTGCACCCTGGCCAAGACACTTTGGACATTGCATCTCAAGAATACCTGGAGCTTGAAGAAGCAGCATGGAACTATGCACTAGGAGGTCTTGTGGAAGACCTTACAGCCGATACATACATGGACACACAAGCACCACCTGACACAGACATTGCCCCAGCAGAAACACCAGCTGCAACCATGGCAGAGCAACCAGCTGGAAGCAAAACAATGGCAGCACCAGTTGAACCATCACCGGCAGCTATGGCAGAGCAATCAGCTGGAAGCAAAGCGGAAACACCAATGCCAGCAGCACCAGTTGAACCATCCCTGGCAGCCATGACAGAACAACCAGCTGGGAGCAAATCAACGGCAGCAGCAGTTGCACCACCACCTGCAGCCATGACAGAACAACCAGCTGGGAGCAAAGCAATTGCAGCAGCAGTTGCACCACCACCTGCAGCCATGACAGAACAACCAGCTGGAAGCAAAGCAATTGCAGCAGCAGTTGCACCACCACCTGCAGCCATGACAGAACAACAAGCTGGAAACACAGCAGTGGTACCAATGGCAGCCGCACTAGTTGAACCCCTGCCGGATGCAGCAGCAGCAGCCGTTGAACAGCCACCAGCACCAGTTAAACCATCACCCGATGCAGTCATGGCAACACCTGCAAACACAGCAGTGGCACCAGCGGCAGCACCAGTTGAACCATCACCCAATGCAGTCATGGCAACACCAACTGCAAACACAGCAGTGGCACCAGCGGCAGCACCAGTTGAACCGTCCCCGGATGCAGTCATGGCAGAACCAACTGCAAACACAGCAGTGGCACCAGCGGCAGCAGTGGCACCAGCGGCAGCACCGAAAGCTCCAGTTCCAGTTGCTTTGAAACAGTCACTGGCCGCACAGCCCAAAGCTGTCGAATCAGCACCAATTAAGTTTACTCCAGTAACACCAGCAGCAGCAAAAACATGGATGGCGTTGCTAAAGCGAACCAGCACCGATGACTTGAGCGCCACAACAAGCCCAGCACCAGCACCAGCTACCCCAATGCTAGCACCAAGCACACCGCCACCAGCACCAGTTTCATTTGCGCAACAGCTGATGAAAATGGATGATGCGCAGCTAGCTACAAAGTTGTCTTGTGCTGAAGCCCACCCACAGTGGGATGAGTTCTTACAAGGGGTTCACCAAGAGTCACTTCTGGGGGATACCCTCAAGACCCTGTTGGCGTTTGAGTTATGGTTGCAGTCTGGGAATGCTAGGGTGGCCAACACGATTGTCCCAACTCCTCAAAGTTCAATTGTGGATGCTATCCCCAAATCTGGAAGTGGGGGTACACCATCACCACCAATTCCAGAGCCCACTGCACCTGGTCCTGTCGACAGTCCCGGTGATGCTTCGGTGACCTCCCAATCACATGCTCCGACCGATGAGGTGGATGTGGAAGATAAGAAAACTGCAAGGGCTACATACATGAGGTACTATAGGTCTGTACGCAGCCCTAAGGTCCCCAGTGCAGTAGCTATAAAGTTTAGGGAGGCCATGTCTGATGTCAGTGGCAAAAAAGGTCGTGAACTATTCGAAGCTTACATCGAGTCTGGCGAAAACTGGCTATCATCATCAATTGTGCTCTCAGACAGCCAGAGTCATGATGAAACCGAAGGAGGTCGTTGGTCTTGGTTGACTCGTGACGAATCTTGATTATATTTTAAAATGATCAATCCGAAATGATTTCAAAACACTTAGTTATTACTCTCAACAGGGATGAATCTTGAATGAGTCATTTGAGTAATTGTATGTGCAAATTGGTACCCCATCATGATCCCAAACTCAAAACCGAAATGATTTCAGAACAGGATTTTAACAACGACATGATCCCAACTCAAATCCGAAGTTTCAAAACACTATAGTGTTTGTCTTTTGGTTTCCACTCCTATCGATATCTTATCCAAGGACCTCATTTCCAAATATCATGGAAATGTGGTGCTAGTCGAAGAGCTGATTTCTTCGAAGGTGTGCAGGGGATTGTGGTGTTATTTCACCATATTAGCTGCCCACATGCACACATTAAAAACTAATTAGACTTTCCATCTCTTTAGTTCTTGGGGCTGGTATTTGTGGCCACTGTTTACATGCAGGTGAGTCAGGGACGATTTTGTGAACATCCAGAATTTGTTGGAAATCAAGCTACTCGACTTGAGGTTGGTTTTCTATATGCGCAACCGTGTCAAACAAACATTAATTTTATCTCTGGAGACATTTCCTCGATGAACGTATTATCAACACCCTTTAGTCACCACACCCCTGCAGGGTTGCTCACTTACATCCAAGGCTATGAGGCTCTACAAATGCTGGCAGGAGTTCTACAACATTGATGAGAACATCAATCGCCGTGGGATTTCAAGGGTTCGGGAGATGGAGGATGAGCATGACCCGAATGCACCAGCTCCCAAACCTACCCCCTCCGATCCAAAGGGTAGTGGAAAGGGTGGAAATGGTGGGAAACCTGATCCAAAGCCCAAGAAAGCACCAAAGCCCAAAACTGATGACCAACTTGCTCGGGCTGTACCTTGTTTTTATTTAGTGATATTGATTCACCAAAACCATGCACGTATTTCTTAAGGAAAACCTGAAATTCAGTTTCCCACTGTCATCCAACTACCTCTTCCCTCCAAAAACTAATTGATCTCTGTGGTACACCGTGTTTGAACAAATAGTGGTTTCATTTTGGTATCGGTGGTGATGGAATTTAAAAATTAGGTTGCAACAACTTCTGATCTCAACTTAGGCAGTGACAAAGGCCAATGCAAATCTATTGGAGATATCACAATGGAATTATCGGCTTGTCAAAGCTGGAGTGTGATGCCCTTAGTTATGGTTCCCATTGAAAATGATTGTGCACCATACATGGCCACATTGGAATATATTGAGTTCGAATAACTTAAAACCATTCCCCATGATCCCAAGGGCTGCAGTGGTGGCTGATGCGTTTGTGCAGCAAATGGAGCAGGAAGCAGCGAGGCTGAAGGATGCAAAGCAGTCTCTTGAGACTGCAATTGCTGGTGGTAGTGATTTGAAAGATGTTACAGCAAACTTGGATGCTGCAAATGAGATGTACAAAAAAAACAGTATCCAAGTTCGTAAGCATACCACGGTGCCAAAGGCATCTACTGCTAAGGCTAAAGCAAAGGCAGCGCCAGCTGCAAAGTAGGATTTGCTATCTGTGTGTTGTGGCTACCTTATGCCGGGTTGGGATTAATATCACCCTGATAAAACTAGTTGATACCTCACACCCATAAAATATTAGTCAAATTGGGCCGTTCAGCAAACCATCACCTAAACTATATTCTCCATTTGTCTCCGAATCCAGTTTTTTTTTTAACTGATGGCCTGGAACTGGAAGCCACACATATTGATTTTTGGCTCCTGGATCGATGAGGCTCGGTCTGCGACAAACTTATTATAGCACCTAGTACCCATACACCAAAAGCCTTTGTGGGGAGCTCAATTTGCTACTCGATGTGTCCTTCATGTGAGATTATCGTTCCAAAAAAAAAACATCCCTTAAAACATCAAATTCGACAACCTTAAATAAATTGTTTTCAATCTGTATGGCCATTGGACTTGGAGTAGCCGAGCAATATGTTGAAACAAGGGATCTGTGTGGGAAAGTGCTTCCAAACAATGTGTCGCGACGCTAGCAAAAAGGAAGAACCGCATACTTGCAGAACCCCGAGTGAAATTAAATATTGCAGTGACTCTGCATTTTTTCTCATGATAAATCCTGGTCCCAAATGTTAAGGCCCACAATGTCCCCACAATAGTTTGAGGATAATGGGAATTTTATAACCCTGCTTTGGGTATAAATTTTGTGAACTGGATGTTGCAAACTGCTTATGTCCTTCTTTGTGGGTTCTACTTTCCCAGGAAAAGTGATATGCATGCATGCTATATTTTATACGTCTGTTACTGATTCCGAATTTGAATTCGATCTGGATATCATCATTATTTGATGGAACCTATATGATCATGAGACATGGCATTTTAATGCCAATATCCTCAAGGATTTCAATTGAATAAATTGCCGGATATTCCGAAAATCACCAAACTAGCCAGAGTATGGTGGGTGTATTGCATCCCCCCCGCAGGTGATCTTTCTGGAGAAAGAGCTTTTGCAGACCATCTAATAGGTTCACTTGGACGTGGAGCAACTTGGCTCATGAGTACTGAGTTGCACTAATATCATCGCGTATAGTTCAGTACGAGGCAGAACCGGAAGTTTAGTACGAGGCAGAACCGGAAGTTTCAAAATAGAATTCGAACACATGTCTATAGAATCGTTTTGTGAAGTTTTTACTGCACATATACTGCATATTGAAAAAAATGTTATGTATTACCATCATCACTCCTGATATCCAACCACGTCCCCTAGGCATCCAGTTGTAAAGACCTCCAATCGTCTGCCGCAGCAGCCTGTGCCGAAGCAAAGGCCGGTGTGAGAACAAATTGGTTGAAGGGATCCCTTAAGACCTATTTCATGAATAGGCTGAATACTGCACAAACAAAGTGCTATACCCGAGGGTGGTTTACACATGTCAAAATTGACCGTCTTGTTGTCCTCAATCTCAATATCGGTTCGGGCCGGTGCATGGCGCCGAGTTTGTTCTTCATCTTTTGGGTGTAGGAACAATTTGCACTGAAATGTGCTTCAAGATCTTTTGGGCGTAAAAAAGTTAGTCCACTTCGATCTCCTCCAAGAACATAAAGTTGTGCCAACACCCTCAATCATTTGACTGGGTGGTGGATCATCCCCTGATCGTGTACATATGACATAGCATAGGCGCACCAAGAGATGACAGGGTGCTCTCAGTATATGAGAAGCATCATCAACATGCAAACGCATGGATTGTTCCTTCAGTTAGGTGTGACTGGCCCTGTAGAGGCAAATGGTGGTAAAATGAGCCCTTTGACTATGAAGTTGGCTAGATTGGGTACATCGGGGAAACATCCAGCGAACATTGAGCGAGATTTACACCATGCGCTACAGCTACCAGTGCCAATTTATTGGGTTGACATCCCTGTAAGATCGGATGTTGATCGGAAAACTGTAGAAGTGGCATCTCTCCCACTGGTTTTGCCCCATCAGTATTACCACTACCTGTTCGAAACTTGCCCTTTTTGATCAACCATTTTTCTTCTTTAAAATAATTATTTTCACAAAGCCACCTCCACCAAGCCCGATGTTATACGCCCATGTGATCATCCGTAATCGATCTAAGGATTCAAAAAAGCTGATTAGAGATGACTCTGCAATTCGCCGTTTTTGGGATCACTGCTGTGCAACTGGTTTCCTACCACGAGACCATCCAGGAAGGGGTGAAAATGTGTTGGGCATCTACGGCGACGACTGTCGATACAATAAAGCAGGTGATAAGTTGATCGTCATCACTATCAACTGTATTTTACAAGAACCCAAAAGAATCTTGACAGCCATTGGCAGTGTGTTTTGATGTATAGTTTTGAAAGTAGCTTGTTATAGGAATCTACCTTGATTAAATTAAGTACCTAGTAGTCGGGAAGATGATACATCATCATGATCAGCATCATCCCCAATCCTCTTCGTCATGACTACAAACAAATCAGGTCTGGATCTTTGCAGATTTCCGGTGTTTGCACTACGAGCAAGTCGAATGATCCCAGACTACACACTGAACCGGGTTTATCATGTGCTTGCTTGGAGCTTCAAGGACCCACAAAATTAGGGTTGTTTTTTTTGAAAAAAAACACGTGCTTGCTTGGAGCTATAATGACCCACAAAATTAGGGTTGTGTTTTTTCTCCAAAAATAACATGTGGGAAGTGGGGATATAGTTTTAATATGTCCGGCCCAAATTGGAAAGGTACTATCCCATGGCGTCCATCCTTCTGATGACTTTGAGGGAGTTCCATTGCCAAGTCTACATGCTAAGTGGAATGGTAAGCCGATTGCAGGCTGGGTATTGGAGACAACTCACCCATTCCTCAAAACCCACCGCCTGATGTTTCGTAGGGGTGCCAAAACCGCACCAACCGTTCCGTGAGTGAAATTTATAATATTTTTTTGGGGTTATGCCTGGTATATTTAAGGCAGACAATTTCACTCACGTCCTGGTCCATGGCTCAGGTGGCCGAGCATTTCTCGTTGAACATCGAGGAGATTGGAAGTGGCTTCGTGAGGCCTATAGTCTATCTACCCATTGGTCTGCTGGCAACCATATATGTCATGTTTGTTTTGCTCGCGGTGGAAAGAGCCCGCACAGATGGTCTCGGATACTTTGACTGCTATAAAAAAAATGCAGATCCAACATAATCGATATTCCCTGAAGATCTTGGAGCATGCATATTTGAGGTCATATGTTGATGTCATTTGTTGTTGATGATGTTTATGCATTATGTTTCCTGAACCCCCCAAAATGCCACCAAAGCCTGATTGTGCCTATCAAGTATGGACATCTTTATGGATATATATGTTTTTGGTTCATTACCATCGATGTTCCGTCAATCTGTAAGGTGGACGCAACTAAGCCACACTTTTCAACGCCGGTCACCAGACAATGCACTTGCTAATTGTTTCAGGCAAGGGGTCCAAATTTGTTAAAAGAACGAGTTCAAACTAGCAGGAAGCATTGTGATTTTGATACCCTGGCCCTAGAGGCACCCACATCCTCTTCATACAGTGCCGGGATTCGAGACAAATCAGCTTCGATTCTGCTCTATGCACTCGATAAATCTAGGTGTATTGCAAAGCTTGAATGGAAGTGTTATTGAGCTGCTGTGTTCTCACAGTCCCTTGGATATGTATTGAAAAAACAACTAGCCCGAACTTGAAACATTATTATCAGTTCAAAAGTATCTTAGGCCCTAGTGTTGTGGTCCTGGGACATGTGGCTCAGGTTTCTTTGATGTTGGCACAGTTGCCAATGACGAGCAACTTCGTGCATGTTCTGCAAGGTTCAGGCAATGGGCCAGGATCAACAGATTTGAGTGCCTTGATATTTCTATTTAGATCAGCTTTACACATGTTTTCCCCACTGTAAAGTTTAATATATATTTTTAATAATTATTGACCACCAGCATTGAAATAAGGCACTCACAGAACTTCTTTAGCACTGGATTGATCAGCCATGACAATGGGTATCCGACGTTGAGCTGCAAAGCATGGAACGGCAGAGTTCTTTTGATTTTTTTGTCACGGTGCTTGGATACCCTGAGTGCACAAATTAATGCTTGGATACCCTGAGTGCACAAATTAATGATGCAGAAATACTACTGTGTGCAAGTACCTGCAAGGCTTTGTGTGTGTTTTTTGATCGGATGGAGCGGGCTGGAAGATATCTTTCAGATCAGCAAGCAAATGAAATGGCAGCAGCTTGCACAGCATTCATCCGAGGCTATGACAAACTGGCCCGGTTGTGTGTTCAGAAAAATGTATCACGCTTCAAGCTGATCCCAAAGATGCATATTTGTCGGCATTTTGCTGAAGATATTGTACGATATAAGTACAACATCAGATATCATCATTGTTACAAAGATGAAGATTGTGTAGGAATCATGAAGAGGCTGGCATGCAAAGTGCATGCTGGCAGTTTGATGGAGTACAGAATCATCTGTCGCTGGCTTCTTCGTGTATCTTGCTGGGTGCCAGGGACTGGGTCATAAAAACATGATATTGCAATATAGAATCCCCCAATCTAAAGATCATATATTTATAACTTGGCCCCTGCATCTCAAGCGAGGGAACTCAGGCTTTGGTGGCAAAAAAAAATGGGATGGACGGCGAGGACAGCGAGTGAACATTACCCAAAAGATGGATAAGTACATGATCACTATTAGTGACATAATTTACCATTAAACAGTTCACCGCAAATGATATCAAAATTCATGGTCGTTGGGGTTTGATCACCAAAAACAATGACATCAACAAATGACCTCAAATATGCATGCCCCAAGATCCTCAGGGAATGGAACATCCACCAGGTCACCAATACATTGAAGATGTATTTCGTACTTAAAGCTTCTTCCTTTTGTGCCCTTTTGATTCCTCAATTTGAGGTCACGAAATTCACCCCTGAAAAGGTCACTCGGGGGGTGTATGATGTTCTTTATTCCAGGGATTCATTTTTCCCTTTAGATGAGTACGGCCGAAGATCCGCCAGGGTTTTTTGTTCATCGCAAAAAACCTTGACTTTTTTTCTGAACATCTCGGATCACCGCGCACGTTAAACGACAAGTTTTTACAGGTTGTTCTAAATCAAGTATCTGGGCAAATTATAACGACCTCACCTTAAATGGTGGTTTAGTAATGGCAATCCTCCAAAATCCCCTTAATTCAGGTTTAGGAGTTATACTAATTTGCCCAGATAGTTGTACAAAATCTCCATCAATTTTTCAGATGTGCACCGCGGAAAAACTGATACCTGAAACCTGACATTTTTGCTCCTCCCACCAGAAGAGAAGATTCCGGACTAGGAAATCATGTTATCTCGTCAGCTTCCATGTTAAACTTTCAGGGGAGTGAAAAGACAAAGTGACCCAATTACATCTAATATGCATATCAAACATAATGTTTATCATAGTAGATCACCCAAATCAAACGATTAAAACCACCCTATCGATTCACCGATGTAAACGAGAAACAATCATCATCACTCATGTCATCTCATGTCAGTGGTCCACTGCTTTTGTTGTAGGCCAACTGCCAACGATGTGCTCACAGTGGTTACTGTACCTCGGCCGGCAGCTGCAACCCTGCTATGATGATAACCTCAGGTGATGCAGCCAACGTCATGGGCGTTCGTTTAGTTTAGTTACCCTGCAAAAATTGATAGACAGGAATCAGGAAGGGGTAGAATTTATCCATGGAATTTTCCACCAATTCCCAAGCCGCCCCCCCCAAGTCCCCCCCGCATAAAAAGCACGTTGATTGGGCCTCTTGAGATTTTTCTTGACATTTCCAGAAAATTGTTTGATGAATTTGATGAACATTTGATTCCAGGTGATTCAATTCGTGACTTTTTTTTCATCCCAACTATTTGAAGATCCCTTAGACTTCGCCAATTGATTTTCGGGTCACGTGTTTTCACTCACCATGCAAGCCCCAAAAAGGGTCATGATTTTTTTCGCAGAAGTGCCAGGTTGGGACTTCTTTCCCAGATTTTGGGGTGGTGAAAGAAATTTGGTCATCACATGGCTTGAGCCAAGGAGCTCTACACAGGAATTCTCAACCTCCAGGTAGCCATTTGACTTTTGTTGACTCGCGGATAGTGCACTTACGTAGTAAACAAACCAAATTGGAAAGTCTGCTGAATTTGGTTCCATCCTGGTAGAATGATACTGTTGATGGTTGGTGCTATAAGCCTGTAAATAATGGGATAGGCTACCCACATCAACTGGTTGGCTGGATTTTTTCCATTAACCGTACGGCGAATAGCGTCAAATCCCTCTAAATGACCCCGTGGTCAGCTCACCAGGTCCCAGCAGGCTCCACTCCAAAAAAAACACGTGAGTCACGTTGTTTAGGGGACATGTTTGGGGATAAATCACTATCCAATTATGTGGGGATTATTTCAGAAACCATGAAATAAGGATCCCTTTGACCTGACCATGGAATTTCATGGAATTTCTGGGTATATGGCATCTTTATTTGACCAAGAACTAGTACGTACCAGAGGGGTCTCTTACTTTATTTTAGGGTTCTGCCTCACCTTTGTTGGAGGCTAATGGGGTTTCATTGACCATTTTTTGCAGAATCAAAGCCATGACCCAGGAGGGTAGATTAATGAACGAAAAGACGTGAGCCACGAAAAAACAAACGGGGACCCTTACTTTCCATAGCAAGATGTATTTCCTATTGAAAATTTGGGGATATGCCATTGCTATGTTTAAATTTACAGGGAGGATACCCCTCCTGGGAACGGATACATCTCCCCATCCCGTAAATGGCACTTTTGAGTCAATGATTTTATTCCTTTTCCGGGTTGAATGGGATATTATATAGTCCTTACCTGGAGGACCATTTTTGTTTACCCTCCAAAAAAAAACTAACAGTTCGCACCTGAAAATAGGCCATCACAAAATAAAACGAAATACATCTTCAAACCATTTGATTTTTCAGGTGCGAGCTGTTAGTTTCAGGGAGGATACATCCCCAAGTTACTCATATGTTTTTCTTTGAATTTGTTGCACCGCCCCACCCACACAAATTGCCAGAAACTTCGAACACACAACACAACAATCAACCAATGAAACCATCCAAAAAATACCTATCCACAGATACACCCTCCCTGAAACTAAAAATAGCAGCATCTCCGCACCTGAAAATGGATGTATAGTTGGCAAAACCTACCGGATCCTTTTTTAAGGGGTCAAAAAACGCCTAGCCTATGTTCAGAAAAAAGACCGTGACGTATGCTGCTGTTGGTTAGTTTCAGGGAGGTGAATTTTATCCCTTCCAAGGTACGGACGTTCCATTAAGTCGATCCTTGCTACTTGGGCGAAAAAATACACTCCCGAAGTTTAACAGCAAAAGCCCCCGAAAAATGATGGGTTGGAGGACGATCCTTTCCTTTTTAGGAAGGTAATTTTATTGGGGCCAACTGTTAAACTTCCAGGGAGTATGTGGGTTTGGATTTTTTGTTTGTTGACAAAATTTTCTCAGATGACTTTGGCAAAAGTTGCATCCCATTATGGATCCATGTGACCATTGTTTGTTTACCCTACTAAATCCATGGGACGATTGTATGTTTAGCTACATGGATGGTTGATATTTTAATGGTAGACTATATGGTAGGTAAGTATACAATCGTCCCATGGATCCTATGGGCAAACAACAAAACATCAGCTGCATAGCCACTCTGCCAAAAAAAAGTGACCCTTTTTGGGATTGTGAGTGAAAACGATGACCCGAAATCAAAGGTTGTACCAAAATGGGTCACGAATTGAATCACCTGGTTACCGTATGTGACCGGCTTCTTCTGGATGTGACACTTTTGGGTTGATTTTGTGAAGTGACCTGTTCAGGGCTTCAGTGAGTTCTGGGTCATCAAATGGTCAAAACTTGGAAGAAGCTGGTTGGTGGCATTTTTCCTCTTAGACTCATTTTTTTGGGGGAGTACCAAACATGTGTTTGTTCCGGATATTTGTTGGTGCTAAAAATGTGTGTGTGTGTGTGTGTTGCAGATATTAGACAAATAATTGAAATATGAAATGTGTTTGAGTTGATATGGTAAGATGAGATCTTGTCCAAACATAGGAAATTGTTGTTTAGCCAAACATCCCACAGATTTGAAGCGGATGGTTTTTTGGTTGGCGCTGGTTCTTTAGGATTCCAGGTATTGAAGTCATAGCTGGTCAACCTACCCACCCCCAACTACACCCACCAGAAACAAGGGTTTAACAAGGCCTGATCATAAGGCCGGCTATTTCTGGGGAGGGTACCTTAGGGGGGTGTTGGTTGACCAGCCATTTTTTTTATGGAACCCAAAAAAGGATCGATCAGTTTTTTTTTTTGGAAAACATATACCTGGAAAGCCAAGTGCCCTATATTTTTAAGGCAATAGTCGCTGGTTTTAGGGGTAAAGTTCCTAAAAAAATAGGACACTTGGCGTTCCAGGTAGTTTTTGTCCATCTCCTCAACCTCGAGATTTTAACGGTTTAGAGGTCGTGGTATCTGAGGAAATTTCGGGTTCTTCTTCGGTGTTTTTGAAGAACGTTTTACAACTATTGTCAACCAACATAGCACTGGAAAATCCACACTTTTCATGGTGTTTGCCAGAAAAGATTCTCATTTTTCAGGGGACATTCGATATATTCGATCATATTTGGGGGGTGTAACTTAAATTAAGCATTAGGCAATCATTTTGTTTGGGGTAAGGGAGCTTCCTTTCTTGGAAACTGCTGTGGGATAGTTCATAGCTCTTTTTTTTTTTCCTTCGGGTCATTGGAAAATGTCACAGAATTCCAAGGGACCAAGGGGCATCAGTCATCATATTCTCATCCAAGGGGCTCAAGCTTTTCTCTCGAAGACAAGCGATACGATGTGCAGACATGAGGAGCTCTACGCAAGGGTGAGGTACGGATTGGACAAACTCCGAACGGGCGAGTGGATGATATAGTCTCAAAATGAGAACTTGAAGGCGGGCAAAAGTGCCGAAGTTGCAGGAGGCGCAATTTTTCCTTGGATTTGGAGCGAAATCAGTTCAAAGTTGACCAGGAGGAGGTCGAGGGTTGGAATTCTCAGCTGATGATTGGGGTGTCCAATCACAAAAACATGGTATATTTGGTTTCATGTCAGAAGGTGAGCCAGGATCCCCCCTAAGGATAATGAAATACATTTATGTGTAGAAACCCATGTCATATTTGCATATATTTGCGATGTTCAGCTCTACTTGAGTTTAAATTCAATCATAAAATGGGATGTAGTAATTTATAGTAAGGATTCCATGTGTCGCAAAAGGCCTTAGGTGACAAGATTTTCCATCAACAAACGGCCGCGATTGTCTCCAAATCTCCCGCAAGCGAAGCCCCTTCAAAGGTCAGCTGGTTTCAATCTTCTATGGGAAAACCACCAGGCGGCCGTTTGGGCCGTGTTTTTTTTTGTGGTTAAAATTTGTCGTTTTTTTCTCCAGGTGGAAAGTGGAAATGGGGGGGGGGAAAGGGGGAAATTTGAAGTAAAAACAACTTCTTATCTTGGCTTTGTTTGTTTTTGTTGGTTCCAACAAAATTGCAACACACCTGTAGAGCACACCCTGTTCGGCAATCCCCCGTTCGCCCACTATGAAAGGAATCCCTTTACAGCCTGTTGGTAAAGGTTGCTCGGGGTGTGTTCCAAAGGTGTGTTGAAACAACCTTAGATTGGTGAATTTTTACGGATTCGATCCCATGGTAGAATCACCTTGACAAAAACCACCGTTGAACGGCAATATGTTCTGAACCAAGCACCGAGGAAGCCAATCTAAGCCGTGGGAGTTTTTTTCTTTGAAACTAGTAACTTAACTAGGCATTGAAGATTCTCCAACATGTGCAGCACAAGATGTCTGGCAGATGGACGGAAGGATGATGACAATAGTCACTCCATATACTAGCTGCGTTTGTTTTCAGCTACAACTAGAGCGAATCGTGAGAACAACCATCATGTTGACAAGACGCCCTAAGGATCCAATCACCTTGTCAGATCATGATTGGGGTGTATAATCACCTCCTCAGAAAGGTATTTAGGTTCCATTACCATTCTCAGAAGGTGATTGGATCCCCAGGGACGATGACAATCAAGGTGTTATTGATAGGTACTTCCCAACAAACAGGGGTGGCAACCCTCATATTTCATGGGAGCATGCCCATACCAAATTGGGTTTCTATCAGAATCCTAAGGCATCCGGTAAAGTACGCGATCCATTTTACAGTATACCATACTTTTTGGAGGTTTTTATGGTAAATGACTTGGTTTTTAGGTGGCCAAAACCTGTACTTTTCATGGTTTTGGGGGCTCATGGTACCCACTATAAAGACACAGAGATTTGCCAAATTTGGCACGCTAGGTCCAAGGGTTTCTTCTGTTTCCACCTACTTTTTTATATTAACCCTACTTCTAGGAGTTTTTCATCCCCATTTACAACTGGTAGGGGCCCACCTTGCATGTGCGTGATTTTTTTTCGTGACGTAAAAAATGATGCCAGATTCAGAGACAAATCCTTCTTCAAAATTGGCTCAAGACTTTCTTCAGGATTTTCAAGACAGTCATATGGTTCATTCACCTGTTATTTGCTCATTTTGTTTTGTTTAAGGATATATAATGGCTCTCTGTGTTTTTGTTGAAGATTCTAGATGCATGATGTGCTGCTCCAATCTAGGTTCCTTGTACAACTATTTTTGTTCAAACGTTCTTACGCAGAAGCCTCCAAGTAGGTTCTATAGCACCTGGAGCTATATAACTGAACCGTTCCTACTATACATTCCAAGTAGGTGTGTTTAAAAGTAGTGTGTGTTCCAAAGTTGTTACCCCACACTCCCCAAAAGGTAGGTTAAAAACCCAGGGCTTCCCTGTAAACCAACACCATGGGTAACGGGGTGCCATTTTTGTTTAAAACCCTTGTGTTTTTGTAGTTGGCCAGGAATTCAGGAATCCCTAAGGTCCTTGGGAGCTATGGAATTTGTTGGGCTCCAAGCAGGTTGGCTATACTAACCCACCCCGCCCCCACCACATACCCCCGCCTCATACATAAGGGTGGGAAATTTTCGGCCTTAAGGTAGACCAATGGGTTTAAACCTTACCTGTACCTGTACTGCTCATAAGGCCGGAAAAAAAAATCTGGGGGTCAGGTACCTTAACTTGGAGGATCGGGCTCCCAGGATCCATCCCATGGTGATCGTCGTTGTTTTAGTCCCCGATCCAGGATTGGGGTTGTGGGAGCCCGGACCCAAATGGCATGGCATGGCTTATGAATGGGAGATAATGGATCCTGACCTCTGATCCCACTAACTCCCCTTGTCGGACATGGGGTTTCCCTGACAATGGTAAGTGGGACGCAGGACCCCATAATCCAATTTGACGTTCGCATATTTTTTACAGACAGGGCTGGTTTAACCACCAGCTAGATGGGAAAGGGGTCCCAGTATTGGGTGTCCCTGAAAATCTCGCTGATTGAAAGCAAGGCAACCTTGACCTCAACCAGCATTGCAGTGACATTGACGATCCATGGATGGATTTTTCATGGCGATTCTTCGGTGGTTCGGGAAGAAGTGTTTTTTCTTTAAGATGTTTTTTTGTTGGGGTTACTGTACGAAGTTGGTAGGAAGCATTTGAAATTCAGAAATTGTTGGTGATTAAACATCTTTGACTTACACAGATACTGCCGTTTTGGTGTTTTTTTGTTGCAACCGGATGTTGCACGCCCAAAGAACTTAGCACCTCACGTTGCCCGACTCCTGAAAAAAAAAACTATACTTAACTTCCAGTGTTGGAATCCCTTTCAAAAGGGTACAGCACTCAGGTTTTTCCATGCTGGCTACCCAAGACAGCTACGCTTGAAAGTCTACATACCCTTTTTCAAGGCTATGATTTATAGAGTTGAATGTTGATTTCAAAGGTCTTATGAGCTCACAGTTGATTGTAAGTAAACCCAACTGCCGAACCAGTTAGGAGGTGGCTTATTCATGCCTAGTCTTACTATGAGGAACCAGTGGACTTTCCAGTTGCCCTGGGATGTTTTCTTTGTTCACCTGACTTTTTTCAGCTATTCAATTCGTGATTTGTGCACATGGTTTGAGGTGACATGATGGTCATGGTTTGTTGTGACACATGGTATGAAGTTGCAGTTGTTGTGATACTGATACTGTCAGTGTATATAGTTGAGATGTGCCATGGGAGGGTGAACCAGTACCTCCATTAACACATAATTGCTTTGAAAGTGTCTACATGTGTCATATCAGGTCTCCCAGGATTTTTTCGTTGGACACATGCAGTCCTCGTCAGCATGAGGAATCAATACCCCCAATCTCACACTCGACTGGGATTGCGGATCTCCATATTGAAATAAATATCCTGAATGCGTTGTCGCCTCAAACAAGTTGCTTTTTTTTCGTACTTTGTTTCTTTGAATCCATGCCAAATGGCTTTCCAGATTTTTTAAGCACTAGAAGTCCCAAGACTAGAATTTCCTGTGCTAGAACAGAAGGTATCAACCCTAGTTCAGAGTGAAAGTAAATAATCTATAAACCATTTGTATGATCCATCGAAACCCGTTAATTAATTCCAGTTGATGTTGATTTCAAAAGTGGCTTTCCACCAATGAATCTAAGAAAATAAGTAGCTGGTGGTTTGAAACATGTTGACTCATATTTTCAACTGGGTTGGTTCTACCCCCAAGTAACTAGATAATCAAATGAGTGGTTCCAAAAATAGGGTACCCCAAATCATCAATTCTAGTAGGGTTTTCCCTTATAAACCATCCATTTTGGGGTCCCCCTATTTTTGGAAACACCCAAATCAACCCGTTTCCAACCTGGAATCCTACTTGTTTTTCGTGGTGAATGGACCCAAGGTATCATCCTTGAATAACGCCTCGAAAAATCAGACCATTGGAGCAATGAAAAAAGGGCCCCTGCTTGTTTAGTGGCACATAGGAGATTATACTAACTGGGTATAGGGATTTCAAACTAGATGGTGGTTTCAAAGATTTTTTATTTTCACCCCTACTTGGGAAAGATTCCCGTTTTGATTATAGTATTTTTCAGATGGGTTGAAACCACCAACTAGATAATCTATTAATAAGGATTCCTGTCATATAACCGGGGTTTCAAGTAAGAGTTTTTTTTTCGTGGGTCAATTTAGGATTGCGACTGTCTACCTGTTGGTCAGCTTCGTCATTCTCTTGAGACGTCAACGTGCAGGCCGAGAGAGTTATGTTGTGGACCCGCCGTGAGGGGAAATGTCGGCAGTTTGAGGTGCTGTTTCATGATTTCCCCCATAGGATCCATGGGACTGGTAGATTTACCTATTTTTGATTGGTTTGTATTGTTTGTATCATAAATGTCGGTAAATATACCATTCATGGATGGTACGGGTTATGATTGATTGACTTTGTTTCATTTTTTCTTTATTTACTGATGTGTTGTTCTTTTTATGAGTGATCACCACCTAGTGATATTTGGCTGAAACAACCAAAAGATGGTCCAATACCCTCCCTAAAACTAACAGCTCGCACCTGAAAATGGATGGTTAGAATGCTAGTTTCCTGTTTGGGATGGCCTATTTTCAAGTGCTACTTGGAGGATCATCCCATTTAGTAAGTGGTTAATAACCATGGTTAGTAAGTCCCCTAAATGGGGTTATTCCCCTTCCAAATGGCCTAAGTGGCTTATAAATAGGGGTTACTAACCACTTACTAAATGGGATGATCCTCCAAGTATGTTAGTTTTAGGGAGTGTAGCATCTTATGACATGTCTATGAAAATTAGTTTCGGCTCGACACCCAGAAAAGTAGGTGAAGAGCCAAACCATGGCCCATGACTCGATTCAATACATATTTCTACCATCTATTGTCTAGGTGGTGGTTTCAAAGATATTTTAATTTTCAACCCGAACCCTGGGGAAAGGATCCAATTTGACGTTCGCATATTTGTCGGACCTGGGTTGAAACAAACAACCACCAACTAGTTGAACCAGAATGACTTCGGACCACCGTGCCACATGAATTTGGGATTTTCGCAAACAGAAACTCAAAAAACTACCACTAAAAACCCACCCAAAAATACATGTCATAACCCCCCCAGAATCCTGAAACTCACCTGAAACATAGATGGTTGGAAGACCAGCTCTGTTTTTTTAGGGATGGCCAAAAATGGCAGTTTAACCGGGCGCGGTTGGTTTCAGGGAGTCGTTTTCTTCCACATTTTGTAGGGTTCTTAAGAGGGGGGTGTTCCTGGGGAAGCCTAAGGACACCTAAAAAAGTTTGGGGAACCTTAGCGACCATTGGGGAAGATTTTGGGAATCACTACCCCCCCCCCTTAAGAATCCTATTACAAATACTGGGTTGTTACACCCCTGAAATTGAACATAGTCCCTTAAAATAGGCCATCCCAAAAGGAAACTCATCTTCCAACTTCCAACCATCATTTTTCAGGGGTAAACTCGCTGTTAAATTTCGGGGGTGTACTGTAGTGAAATTTCAATGATTTTTTTTGATAAAAATCACTCGGGAATCCCAAGGTGGAAGGGGATCCAATTTCACGTTTTTCTATTTTTGAAAAAAAATGGGCGGCTGAAGCCCACCACTTGTCCTAGACTCTTGTTGGAGGTTTATCAGCAAATTCTGAAGTGCGAAGATGCCCAATGACTTGGACTTCAGAATGCAAATGACATACCCAAATGNTTCCCTGCAGGGTAATAAGATGTTGCAAAAAAAACGCATGAGTTCACTTGTGAACTTGATCTCTTTTTGTCTTTCACTTCATTTTCAAAACGGCTGTGAGCTCCTTGGGGGGGAGGGATGGATGGATTTGGAGCTATTTTTGTGATCTATTTCCCTACTACTTGGGAAGCTAAGGAGTACCAGAACCTTCCAAATCTCAAGGTAGTTTTTCCCATGTGTCAATCCCCAGCAATCCAACAACAGCTAGGTGGTGGTTTCATTTTTTTAATTTTCACCCCGAACCTCGGGGAGATGATTCAATTTGACGTTCGCATATTTTTCAGATGGGTTGGTTCAACCACCAACATCCGACAGGATTTGCGAGCACACCTTTGATTCAGATGGAGGATTGAGGCGGAGGAGCTTTTTTGCTGCAGTTGGAGGAATGGATAGTTTCATGGCTGGTCAATCTACTTTCCTAGTTATTGTCACCCAGAAATAAGATAATAAGGGTTTAGATAATAAGTTTAATAGATTTCATAAGGCCTTGCCCTTAATAAGGCCTTATTATTGGCCTTATTTCTGGGGTTCACCCTGTGCGATCGAGTCTGAACTCCCATTATTTCCATAGGGGATGGTCATCAACCTTATAGTAAGGATTTATATATGCCCATCATAAGGATTTCCTACTAAAGACGGCATGAGCATCCCCAATATAAGGAGTTTAGACCCTGGCACACATGAACATAAGAACATTTTTCCTGAAGAAAGGGTAATTCCTTATACATATACGCTGATAGATGATATCAGACTACTACTGCATGCCAGCTGTTAAGAATGAATATTGCATACTAAGTTTGTTTCTAGGTGGTGGTTTCAAACATGTCTTTATGTAAATCCCTTTTTTGGGAAAATGATCCAAATAGACTTAATATTGTTTAGATGGGTTGGTTCAACCAACAACTAGTTTTAAGATATAAGATACCAACTTCCATATCAGAATCCCCAAATAAAAAGCACCCGTGGAGCATGTTTGTAAGGACTCTTTGAAGGGTTTTCGAGCCTCCTAGTACAAACTGGTTCAACCAGCTGGGGGGGGGGGGTTCTTTACAAATATGCGCAGAGAAATCAGTTGGGTTTAGATATAGAATCAATATTTGTTGTGTTGTTGTTTGTTCCCAGCTTCAATTGTTAATGGATTTTTTGAAAAAATGCAATCTAGCTTGAAAAGGACAGTTTCATGATACAAACTGGATGGATGCTTTAATTGCGAGGTTCTGAGGAGCAGACCTTAAATGATTCTGTAGAATAGTTACCAAGACTGTGTTGGACATTTACCAAAGTTTGAATCATGACATATCATTAGACCCATATGATTCTCTTGTTCAAGGGGTCGCTCAGTAGTAGAATAGATGCCAGAAAAAAAACATGATCTACTCATCAACAAACTAGGTGGTGGTTTCAACATATTTTTCATTTCACCCGTACTTGGGAAAGATTTCCAATTGGATTAAGATTTTTGAGATGGGTTGGTTCAACCAACAACTAGCAACACCAATTTGTGAAGAAATTGTCGTTTTTTCTAGCCGGGATTTTACTCAGACTTGGCATAAAGATAATTAAATCAGCCCCAAAATGACTCTCAGATTGATTTTGACTTGATTTTGTTGGAGCATAGAAATCGAAGAAAGGTGGTGGTGGTTGAACAAACTGTTTTTAGTATTTTTTCGGAAAACTTGAAAGGTTTCATGATCCAATTTGACTTGCGCATAGTTTTCGAAAAACATTTTGTTGGTTTAACCAACTAGGCCTAGGAAATTGAACGGCCAAACATCCTAAGGAACTGCTCTTCTCTTTGGACGATGTTGTGGAACTGCGACCTTCTCTTTTGAAAACGTCGTCCTCTTGAAACCAACACATGCTACAAATGCATTGAGCATCCGAACAGGGAAGAAAAGTTGTTCACAATGTCTGGGTGTTAAGTATGATGTCACGAATCACCCAACAAAAATGCTTCAAATTTTTGTGTTTTAACAGGACGGAATGCTTCAAAAGGTTGTTATTGAAATCATCGTGGCAACCAGGTCTTTTGCTTCATTGATTATAGATTCTTTAGATGTTAAGGGGGTATCCCAGACCACGATGCTTGTTATACATTTTTTTAATATGTATTCTATTATTATATTGACACTCGTGTCACATTTTGAGGATCATGATCAGAACAAAACATATAATAACTTGGAATATTCACACTAAATTTGCATCGTGACAGTGTCGGGATACGGGATACAATGTATAGATTTTGTCAGTTTCAAGAGATCCTCCAGCGGCCCCTTGGCCAATGTGCTGGGGGAAATGTCGGGAAGGCCTGTTGAAAAAGTTGGGCATTTCTTGGTTCCCTGTGAGTCGCTTCTGAGGGGGTAGCATGTCACGGGGGAAATTAGCCAACTCAGTAGCTTTAATGGAAGTTCCAATGTGCCAACAATTCCTTGTACCAATGTGGATTCAAAAGATACTGTTGATGGAAGAAATCCTGCGCCAGTTGATCTGGTAAATATATGTGAATATATGTAAATATCAAATATCCTTTAATTCACAGGGTTTCATACAGGTTGGGTGGTGCAGGATTTCTTCCATCAACAGTATGATATGATTTGTTCACCAATATCTTGAGGAAGACTGGGGAAGACGTGGCGTTACTTCTTGCAGACTCTTTTCGTCCTTTGAATGATAATTGGAGTCCATTTGAAGTCTCAATATTGTATGAAGATTTTGGAAGGCAGATTGGTGGTTTTGGGCTGTGTGGAACATGGACATGCCGAGTCAGTAAATTGTTGAAACCATTGCAGTCAGAGATGATTCAATGTGTTCCTCCATTCACTCTATCTACCATGACCCAATCAATGCCCAACTCTTACAGTACTCTTCCAAACTCAAACTATAGCCAACAAAAAGGCACAGAAAAAGCTGTGATGTTTTTGGTGTTATATTTTTTGTTTCCCCAAGTACTTATATACACTTTATTTATTGCATGGATATAATATGATATAATTATAACACACGCACAACAAGCGGTTTTTCAGAGGACACCCCTAGCCTTTGACCCTTAACTGCAGGGTCTGGAGAAGCCGTGGACCCGTCCGCGGTTGATACTGAGGTTGGTTCGCAACGGTTTGGCCCGTCGACCGCATTTTGGCGTCTTCCTCACCGATAGCGAGGTTCGGGGGCGTCAAACGAAAAAAAAAAACATCCGGGTGCCGGCATAGAAGGAAAAAAATGGGTGAGATTTGTTTGATGGGTTGATTTGGGGAAAATGTGTTTTTGTATTTTTCTTGTTTGAAATATTTTGAAATTGGAGGCAGAATTCGAAAAGGTCCTTGAGAAAAGTGTGGCCTTTGAATATCTTTTTGGGGTTGAAAACTTCCTGGAAGTGCCTGCGAGCCAGGACTTTTTATGTACAAGTTATCCCTGGAACCCTAAACAACCATTCATACATGGTTGTTTCAATTGGATGATTCCAAACCTTTACTTGGGAAATGTTTGTTTCACCAAACATCCATTAAAAAAAGGTTGTTAGGAGTTCCAGGTCCATATGAGCCAATATATCCCCTTCTTCCTTCAAAGGGTCCGGATCATGGGAATCTAAAGGGGCCAAAACCCCACCCCAAATGCCACCTAAAACCACCTTATTAAGGGATCATGGTGGTAGTTTTTCCTTTCCTGAAACTAACAGTTCGCATCTGAAAAAAGGAGTTTCCCAAAAGAAAATGCAACTTCCAACCATCAATTTTCAGGGGTAAACTGGTAGTTTCAGGAAGGGTACTCCTTCCTTAAGGTTGCCCCAGCTCACTACAGCCTGTCTTTATTTTTTGTCTCCGTTTTTCACCACCTTCGGCCCCAAAGCCAGTTATAAATGGGGATAGCCATACATGGACCCCATAAGGAAAATAATGTGAGGTCGCCAAGTCGCCAATTTACATTCCCAAAAACTAAGAGTTTGAATTTATTAAATTATATTTGTTTTGAGATCGGAAGATCATCGACTCCAAACCTCCTACGTACGTAGTTTTTTTTGCACCCCAGTGAAAGAAAACCTATTTATTCATGACCATTTATAGGGGGCTTCCCTATGTTAACTCCATGTATTTTCGGTCATCGGCCTCAGCGTGGCGCACCTTGAAACACAGGACTTGGAACCATCTGAAGTGGCTTTCGGTGGTGCCGATGCACATCGTATGTTGGAACCCGTCAGTTGGAGTAAGGTGCGCGTGCCACCGGTCCAAAGTCCCGCAAAAACACCGGGGGGAAAATGCAGGGGAAACTTGTTAGGATCAATGGGTTTTTTTCACCTTTACTTATCTGCAGGAAATATATTTTGGTTATGGGGGTATATTTGGGTGAAATCACCCACTGTTCCGTCCTCACCATTGATCCGATCACTTCCTGGAAGAATCCAAGTAGGGAGTTGGTTGTTTTCCGGGAAATGATCCACCATTTTTGCGCTTTCGGGGATTTTTCTGGTTGTTGGTTGGTTGGAGATGTTGCTGTTTTGGGTGGGCCTGGTTGGTTGGAGGGATGTTGCTGTTGTTTTATTTTGTTGTTTTTTTGCGTATGTTTTGCAAATCATCGAATCAGACGTTGGATGTTGCTCGGTTTGGATTCGGCCGGGAAACAGAAACAGGTTAGAAAGAATAGAGGCGAATTGATGAGACTTAAATGGACTAGGCCTAGGCGTTGGATGTGCATTGCAAGTATGCTGAAAGATCGGGCCTCATTTGCTATGTGGAGACATTTTGGTGTGATGTTAGGGCTATTCGGCATTTTGAAATAGAAGAATCTGAGGATGTTTGATAGTAACAGTTGACAATTTTCATATTTTCGAAGTTAGCTATGGTGTTTTTGTTCACCCATTTGTTTTTTTGTCGGATTAAATGATGGGCCAATAGGGGACACAGACTTGGTGAATCAGATGCACAATTCCCGTCAAAACTAACAGTTTGCCTCTCAAAAGAGGCCCCAAAAAGGAAAGGATAGTCTTCGTAATTGCTATTTTTCAGGGGGCTACTGTGTGTTAGTTTTTCAGGGATTTGAGGGAGTGTAAATCCACTGGCTTGGGCGTATTTTATATGCACCTGTTGGGGGAAATCTCATTTGACTAAGATTTTTTCAATTGGGCCAGCCACCAACTAGGAATTCTTGTAAAGGAAATTGCTTTGTGACTCAAAACTTTCTCTTCTTCATGACACCTTTTTTTTTCCTGTTGGTGCAGCAATTGCCAGTGAGGACTCCCAGTGAAGAAATCAAGCCCTCAAAAGTGGAAAGAAGTGTTACACCCTGGAAGATTAACATGGAACCTGAGAATACGCCCCTGAAAAAGGAACATCATCTTCCAAACCATCATTTTCAGGTTCCATGTTAAATTTCGGGGGAATATCCGAATTTGTTTTGCTCTCAAAATTCCCCTTATTGTCGTTTCCCCTCCCGAAAGTACATTTCACAAAAAACATTCACCTCACCAACAAGGAAAAAATAAAAAAGAACACAAACCTCCGCACTCCCAACAAAGCAAACAAGTACATCAAAATGGAGGTAGCAGGTAGCATCGAATACTTTGGTGTGTATTATGTACTAGGTGGTGGTTCAAATATGTTTTATTTTCACCCCCATTTGGGGGAAGATTCCCATTTTGGCGAATGATTTTTCAATTGGGGTTGAAACTCACCACCCAGATCCGTATGGATTGCGGTGTATTTTCAGGAAATCACTTAAAACCCACGGAAACTTGCGACGAATTTCAGGTCTATCGTCCGGATTTGGGATATTGGTGCCCATCTCAGTTGTTTTGGATGGAGATTGGGGATGGACCAATGGACATGTCAAGTTTTGGATATACATCCCAGGTGGTTGATTGGGATTTCTTCCATCCACAGTATGATTGTTTGAGTGATAAACTGTCCGAACCTATGTGATTTTGTGGTGGGGGGAGCCAACCCGGCTTGGGGATGCGTCGCGTTTTTTTTTTTGAATGGGAAGGCACATAAAATATCCGCGGTTAAACTTGGAGATTTCTCACAACTCATCTTCCAGAAGCAGTAATTTATGCACTGAATCATTACTGTTCCAAGGATGATAACGTTGGACAAAGGAAGCTTACCATTGACTGCACCATTCATTAGATGTCATGTGTGTGCTTTATTAAGTGGGCAGATAATGGATCCTTGGGGGAGAAAAAAGATGTTTCATCCATTTAAGATGTATTTTTTTTCATTCTTTGTATCCTAACTATCTGAATTCAGGGTAATTACAAGTATTTTAGATATCCTCCATAAATACATAGTATATGATACGTAAGAGATATTGGGGCATCTCGAAACCCTACTGTAACAGTGAGAAAATCATCATCACGATATTAGTAGGGGCCTTTATTAAGCTTCATGATCAGTGGTTTGGCAGGAGCTCCCCCAAAAGAATTTATATATGTTAATTTATATAAAGAATATGGATACATGTAACATACGTAGGTGGTTGCTAACAATTTTATTTCCGACCCTACTTGGGGAGATGATCCAATCTCAGTATCTTTTTGAATGCATTGAAATCACCACTTCGTTGCACATTAAAAACCCAAAAAACATCATTCATCAGATGCCAACATAACATTTGACTATGATATATTAGTTACTGTAGTTGAAAGAAATCCAAACATCACCTGGGTGGTGGTTTCAAATATTTTTTATTTTCACCCCAACTTGGGGAAATGATCCAATTTGACTAATATTTTTCAATGGGGTTGAAACCACCAACCAGGCATTCCCGTAATTTTTTTTTGGGAAGTCCCAATCGTAGGAATTTCCATACAAATCCCACGAGAAGGTTTTTCCACACTAAGGGTGGTTCCCATCATCGCTGTGCGTGTGGATGGCCTGGAGCTGGATGTATGCAAAGTGTCTCGGTGGAGAAGAAACCCGAGGCCTAGGCCCGGAGGCAATTTAGAGGACGACCGAAAACACGAGTTTTGGGCCTCCAAAATGTGGTTTAGTTCAGTACACCCTGGAGGATTAACGGCTGGTTCACCTACACAAAAAAAGCCATGAAAAGAAAGGAATTTGTTTTTCTTCCAGGCCTCCATGAGGACATGTTCCATGTTAATCTTCCGGGGTGTAGTTCAGTAAGGGAAATTCCCTTATTTTCATGGAAGGTGGGTGAAATATGATAATTTGGCCAGATAACGGGTATTCAAGAAACCCGAAGTCATAGGGGAAAATGGTGGTACCCTTGGGATGGTGGTACCCTTAAGAATCAACCCCAGAATCGCCATATACACCTTATATCACATGGGTATTTTTTGGATCCCAATCCCCTTTTAAAGGGCTCCTTAGGGGTTAGATGTACTTATCAGATCATCCCATTTAGTAAGTGGTTAATAACCATCGTGACCGTAGGTCCCGCAACTGGCGAAATATCCCCTTCCAAATGGCGATTCATGGCTTAGAAATGGGGGGTAACAAACTACTTACAGTTCCTGGGATGAACCTCTAAGTAGCCAGAAACTCACCTCCGTACCAGTGGATCCCCAGAGAAAGGTGGGTTAAACATGGATGAGACATCTATAAATGTGGATACAACATGAATAAACGTGGGTAAGCATGGAGAAAACATGAATGAAACATGGATGTGTCATAGCACTGGGTGAAGATGGATGCTGAACATTGAGAAGGTCCATCAAGAAATACTGTAGCATTTTAATATGCTTGGGGTTGTCTTGCCATATGATATGAGATATGACTCTTTCTCCTCTTTCAAACATAAACAAACATTAAGCATGACATGAATCAAAAAACAGCTCGGTGTGAATGTCGGTTTGTGTTTTGCTGGTTCTTAGTTGTTTCACTGATTTTTTAAAAGAAGTCAACACATATCTTCACTGTATCTCCACAGATTTCCCCTAAAAAATCATCCAGCAATTCACCAACCAAAAAAATCTGCAGCAAAACTCCCTGGACCAAATTTTCTGCGCAAACATTTTTTGTTTTGTCCCACTCACCACCGGGGGGGTAACACCAAGCGTCCTATCAGGATGGCACTTGCCGTGGTGTGGTGGATACGGGTACCTCACACCTTGGTGTTCCTGGACCTTTTGACAAGGACGGTTCCATCGACATCGGATGGATAGCCAGGAAATTTCTGGTCAAATTAGATAGGTCGCGACATAAAACACGAGGTTTAGAAAAACCCCAAATGGTGGTGATTTTTTGTAAGGGAAGAAATGTCTATTTTTGAGGGACATTTTTGGTTGGTGAAATATTTTTTGTTTGGCCACATTTCTTGGAGGATTTTGTTGAATCATCACTCAGCACCTCCGAAAGTTAAGATGGTTGGCTGGAAAATCCTTATGTTTAAGGAAATATATATATCTTCAAATTAATGGTGGTATATTACTCCCCAAAAAAATGCTGGAACCTAAACACATCACCCGTCACCTTCAGAGGTATCATCCAAAGTTAAAAGTCGAAGTGATTCAAGTCGTTTTTGATTGTTAGTGATTACTCTCCAGGGGATGTGTCCATATCCAACATTGAAGAATTGAAAATCATCGACTCAAACATGCCTCGGGAAAAGGGTATGATAGTTTCCAAAACGGTAACTTTATACCCTAAAAAATCCTGAGAACAGAAATTGAGTTTACAGTTTACTTCTCAAAAACGATCGCAAAGGGAAGCGACTTTAACATCCTTTTGGGGTGCTTGGGCCCATTTTCAGGGTTTTTTGTTCTTAGTTTTAGAGAGGGTACCATCCCTTACTTGTGTGGTGGGATATTCTCTTACTACCTTAGTTGTTGAAGATGTCTCACGGATGGAAAAAACGAACGAATGTCACGAATGTCCCTTAAAAAGGGACTATTTCAAATAGGAAATGCATCATGAACCAACCATAATTGATTTTCAGGGAGACCTGCGTTCGTTTTCCGGGGCTGTACTTATACCAAAAAACCGAGCCTGCCAAAAAACGGAGCCTCACGATTCGTGGCAAAAAATGGGAGCTGCAGGAGTTGGGGGCCATGCTGAAGGTTGATGCAGGTGGGGGTTGAACTTCACCACTTGCCGCTGGAGTTGTTGGGGATGTCGTCATTCGTATTTTACTAGTTTCTTTTTTAACATTTCTTCTTATTATTTTATTTTTCTTTTTTGTTTAACATTTCTTCTTTTTTCCTTTCCCTTTTCCTCTTGAAAAAATGGCACCAAAGGCAGGTGAAGATCAACGCTTTTCCAGAAAGCACTGGAATGAGAAGAAGGTGGAGCGGCAAGATGGCAAAGCTATCTTGAAAGTGGGAAGGCAAGAGTTTGCAGGTGCCCGCAAAGTGATTGCGATGACTGGTGGTGGAGTTTCCGTCTTTCGGACGGCATTGGAAGGCTCTTAGCAGCGGCCATAGCAGTCGCAGAGAATCAGTATGGGTACGCCACGGGGGAGGAAAGGGAAAACGTTGTTTTGATGGGAGTGGACCAAAAGGAGGGGATTCTTGCAGGAAAGACGTCGCAGGGGCTCAAGCTCCTAATGAGCTGGCTTTCAAAGGAGGGGCTCCTTGACCAGAGCTTGGTCAGGGAAGACAAGATTTACAGTGAGGCAAATGATGAAGCCGCAGAACGGGCTGGGTTCTTGGCAGGTGCATCAGAAGGCCGCAAGAAGAATTGGATTCAGAACTACAACGCAGAGAGGTCAGATGCTTTCAAGAAGTTGGATCGCATGTTTGTCCGTACCTAATTGGCTGCTTTCATTTCAAAGCCCCTTCGAAGAAAGGATTAAAAAATGCCCGAAATTCAATTCAATTCAGGTTTGAGTTTTGGAATTAAAGATGGTAATTTGCCTAATAAACCCTCGAAAAACCCAAGATGGCTGGCTAGAACATCCCCATGTTTCAAAATGGGAAATACGAATCTTCATTGATGGTTCATTTTTTTGTTTGCTATGGCTATGTTCGTTTTTTGGGGTGGGGTCAAATATATACCCTTCGAAAGTTTAACATGCTTCACCTGGAAATGGTGAGGCCCCAAGATCGGAACAACAAGATTCCGCGATCTTGGCAATCATCATTTTCAGGTGGTGAAACCAGCCGTTAGTTGTCTCTTTGGGGTGTATATGGGGGTTTCCAAAAATAGGGGTGCCCCCCCAATGGATGGTTTATAGTGGAAAATTGGATGATTTGGGGTACCATTATTTTTGGAAACACCCATATCTAAATTGTGCTGCGATTTCTTCCGACATCTTTGGGGGATTCACGCCTATGGTCAGAGCCCACTTCAACTATACTATACTTTCACCTGCCAGAAAATGACGTAAAAGCTTCCTGTCAGTTCAGGATCTTTAGACCTCTAAAGCTCTTCGTTTCCTATGTTAATTATGGAAAACATCCAACTCCATCCATTTTGAAGGGATGTTTCTGTATTGTATCTTCCACATGTATAAGTTGATCAATAGTCAATAATATGTTTATTTACTTTCATGTTCCACTGGCACCAATACGCAGGACCCAAATCAATTCACATCAAAGTGTAAATTTCCAAGAAATATCTCACTTGTTGCGGTATTTTCATAGTCTAGATTTTCTTTACCGTGAGAAAATACATGCAAAAATTATACACATCACTAGTTGGTGGTTTCAAATATTTTGTATTTTCACCCCGAACCTTGGGGAAATGATCCAATTTGACGTTTGCATATTTTTCAAATGGGTTGGTTCAACCACCAACTAGATCAAAGTTCAAAGGGGACATGAAAATCCACCCAACTTTTCTCATTCCAGGCGACTTACTGGATTGTCGATTGGCAAAGAGTCCAAAAGTGGTCCTAAGCTCAGCTGTGAGGGAGCTATGACAAGGTAAGGGCTACTGTTGATGGCTGAGAAATCCCAAGGCCAAAGAAGCGTTTGGGATGTATATCTAGTTGGTGGCAACTCAAATATTTTTTCTGTTCACCCCGAACCTTGGTATTTTCACCCCGAACCTTGGGGAAGATGAACCCATCTTGACAATTTTTTTTCAAGGGGGTTGGTTCAACCACCAACCAGATATACCAAACCCTGTAAATTCACAATGGGATTTCAGCTACCAACCTCAGCTGGTTACAGTAGTCGCCGGATTTCTGAAGCTTTTTCACAGTATGACAGTTACTCACTGGCTAAGACTTAGGCCTCCAACCTTTCAAACTAAAACGTTTGTTACATGGTCCATTGGCTGAGTGACACTAACAAGAAGTTTGATTAGAAGCAATTTGTCTCCCCCTGATGTTTAAGCTATTTGTTGGAGTGTGTTTTTTGGATCTTTTTGGTAGGAATATTGGTGTACTTTTTTTAAATGCAGTATGCAGGTATACGGTACATACGTGTGTGCAATTTCATTCACATAGAATGTCCTTAAAAACTCACAGATGAAACCTGAAAAACACCCTGGAAAATGCAAAGTGTGAGAATTCCATGCTCATGCTGGAGTTGGAAGGGTGGCAGCTTTACACTTATTCTATTTGGCTTATTTCTCTTGTAAAATCCCATGGGACTGGTATATGACAACCCGTATAATTCATTAGCATCAAACTATGGATGGATTGGCTTGCCGAAATTGCACTTTTTGTAAATCATCATTTTCCAGGTGATTCTTTGTGACCTTTTTGGGATGGTTAAGTAGTGACCCTTTTAAATGGCAAAGATGCAAAGTGACCTCCAACTAGGGGATGAAAAGGTCACATTGAATCACCCGGCCGAAACTCTAATATACACCTTGCGTTGTCCCATTTGTCCCCCATCCCAATAACAGAAGGTTTATAGGGATTCCCTACTAAAAAATAATAATCCCGGTGGTGACTGTTACTGGGAAGGGGGACAACCCAATGTCAATGGAGTTTCCTGGTTCCCTTAGTAGGTGGGATCGGTACCATATAATCACCCAATTGGCAAGGACTATAAGTGGTATATAAGTGGTATATTTCCTGCCTTTTTTGGGGGATTATATGGTACCGATCCCACCTATTAAGGGAACCAGAAACAACCATTGACAATTTCAACCCGTTGATGTTCTTTTGGGCAGCCGAGGAGATCGAACTTGAAGGCAAGACCATCGAACTCCACGCTTCGAGCCACCTGGCCTGAAAGGAACGCTCTGGAATAGGAAGAACTTCGGTTCAAAAAACACAATCAAAGTTTGGGGAGACACCCTAAAAAACCATGATGATCGATGATGACGATGACGATGATGATGATGATAATGATGATGATGATGATGATGATGATGATGATGATGATGAAATATGTGAGTGGTGGATGATTAATGATGGGTCATGAGGATGGGGATGATGGTGATGATGATGATTCATGATGAACCATGACTATTGCTGGAGGCTTCCATGTAAGATGGAGCTTAGTGGACGACTCAACGCTGGAAAAGAATACGCAGAAAACAAGGTTGAATGCAGGCGGTTCGACCAACCTGACCAACCGAGCATGTTCTGCAACGCAAAGCAGCCCCATGCAACACACCCTATGCGTCACTGCAAGGGTGCTGAGTGCAAACACCTGGTGAAGCCCCTCCTAGCAGTCCTCAGAAAGATGCTCGGGGAGGGGATGATACTCAGAAACCTTCCTGGAAATGAACCCGCTGGTTTCCGTTAATTTATTTCGAAACCTTTTTTTCAACTCTCGACTATATGTGAGAACAATTGACTAATACATACTAGCAGCAGCTACTAGCAAATGCAAAAACTGTAGTGCTTCCTTTTGCCAAAAAAAAACACCTAAATTTCTTGATTGGACCCTCCAAAGATTTTTTGCAGCTAGAGATTTGCAATGGCGACTCCATTTGTGGTTCGCACGGTTTGGCGGTTCACTCATTTGGAAAGCCTTCTTCGATGGAGATGCTCCTACTTCCAAGCTCGTCAATTCTCACCATTCGACCCAGTGACTACTCACCTGACAGGGCCTGGAATAGCCAGGGTTTAAGGCTTACTGTAATTCTTGCAACCATTATCCCATAAGGAGTTGTAAGGCCTTAATAAGCCCCTGGGATTTTTTGACATGAACCCCTGTCCAAATAAAAAAAGTCGGTTTTAACATTCCGACCATAATTAAAGACTATGTATTACATATACGTATATATATATATATACCTGGAGTCTCCAACGGCCCTTTTTTAAATGCCTTTAACTTTTCAGAAAAAGCGTCTTTTTGCGTCCGAATTGGACACGTCCGGGGTTTGCACATTCCTGCGCCTTTTTTCTGTAGAAAAAGCGTTTATTTTGCAAAAAAGCGGAAATTATGGTCCAAAAACAAAAAGGCAATTAAAAACGCCGCGGGGAGACTCTAGGACTCTAGGTATATATATAATATATATATATATATATTTTTTTCCCTTGTGTTGGATCATGATATGCTTAATCATTGGTTTGGGGCCCGGTGGTTTGGATATTTGGGATGCTCCTATGAAAGGGCTTGTTACTTAAGGGCACCCTTAGAATCCCAAACCACCAGCAACCCAAACCAACAATTAACCATTAGTTGATTGGAAAGAAGGACTTCCCCGTCGAATTGAAGGGTTTCCTACCCGTCGATTTCTCGTGGCGTTTGCGGATCATTTGCAACCAGGTTACATGCGACGGCTTCCCTTGCGGGAGGGCGTCTCCGTGAGCTCCGAGAAAGGACGTGTTTTTTCGTCGAAGGGGATGGGGTGAGTTGGATTTATTTTTGACCCCTCCCCCCCCTCGAAAAAAAAAGGTGACATGGTGTGATCCAAACTTCTTTGAATGTTTCTTTTAATTGGTGTGATTTTCTATTGTTTTATTCCTGCTTCTCTACTTCAATTCATCTTCGTTTTACTGGAAGATATAGTAATTTATGATTATTGTTTTTTGATATTCATTCACTAGTAACAAAATGTATTATGAATTGTCCCCATCCGTTTCTTGCCGCACCAACTGTACGAACAAAAAAAACATCTTCAAGGTCATGACTCCTGAAGTTTAGCAGGGTTCACCTGAAGATTAATCCACTGGACAAGGAGATTCCGGTTTACCGCAAGGCCATCATTTTCAGGGCTTCAGCCATGTTCAACTTTGAGGGGCCCCCATTACGGATACCAAAAACTGATCCTGTTTTTGTCTGTTTTTTTTTGAACACCCTGGAAATCTAAGATACCGAGATACCCCAAGCATATCCAAAAATGATGGTTGAAAGAAGATGCATCTCCGGCTTCAAAAGATGGCTATCTATTAATCTATGTGAAATTTTCAAGGAGTTTTCGCGTAGCTGATCCTTTGAAAAAACAACGGTCAGTGAAATATGGAAGGTACCCCTGGAAGATACCCCTTAAAATTGAGTCCCTAAAAATCCCTTAACATGGTGTTAAAAGGAGGATAAATGGGGGTTAATCCTCCAAAACAGTGGTTAGGGTACCATTCCAGGGTCCCTGGGTAAAATCCCCTTTCCTGTTGAAACAAGTTGGGACTTGGATCCGGGTTGGGGAATTCAACTCTCAAAGTTGGTGGGATTTTGAGCGGAAAGCAGCAAAACGAAACATCTCCCCGCAAATAAGAAATCACGACTCGTTGGTTTTTAGGTAATTTTTTGTTGGCAATAATTTGCCCAGGGGAAAAAAAACCTTTGATTTTTACATGTTCCAGATGCACCATACCTATGAAATATTTACCTGAATTTGGGTCGAATTTACGGCAAATGTAAGGTACATATTCCATTAAAAAAACAGCATTTACGGTGTGAACAAAAATCCGCGGTAAATCCGAGGTTTTTTGAAAGTTGCTTCATTACAACTGAACAAGGAGGAAGTCTCCGAAAATCCTTCGACCTTGATTGATTGCGATTTTCAGATTCATTTGGCGGAGTTTACGAGCCCATACGCTATCAAGACGACCGCGTAGTGGTGGTTGAAAAAAGATGGTTTCCTTCCCTAAAACTAACATACTGATGATGGAAGAAATCCGGCTAACCAGTTGATATGGTAAATCTCCCATTTACAGGGTCTCATACAGGTCAGGTGGTGCAGGCTTTCTTCCATCAACAGTAGCACCTAAAAATAGGGTGTCCCAAGCACCACTTTTCAGGGGCGGTGTTTTTAGGGAGGGTATTCCTTGCAAAGAAATGAGAGGAAATGATTCAATTTGACTTGTGCATATTTATCCTTGAATGGGTTGAAACTCAACCACCAACTAGAAGAGTATAGTAAATATACTTGCATGCCTTCTTTTGGCATCAATGACTCGTAGATGGATTGGTTTTACCAAGTTGCACTTTGTGTAAATCATCATCCCAAAACTCTACTATGTGCAATCTAAGAGGTTACAATGCAGAAGTTCACCCTATGAACAGGTTCCTTTCCAACCAATGGTATTCTCAGGTCATATACCGAACTTGGAACACTCTAACACTGTTTTAACCTTTGAAGGGGTCAATCCCATTTTACGTATCTTACATTTCTGGATGTCAATGGGATGACACATTTGAAAGGTAGGTACTATTTGATATACACCCATTTTTCACTGAACCGTGAACGGTACAAGGTGGGCCCCTACGATCGTTATAAATGGAGTTTTAACCCCTATAAATGGCCGAAAATAAATGGGATTAAACGGGTAACTGGGGTTATGTCACCCTAATTGCAGGAGTTATATCACCCCCTTTGGGATCACTGGTAGTTTTTGCAGCCCACCTCGCACCACTCGTTGAGAATCACGGCTCGGATCCTTCGCACGGAGGAGTCACAATGGACGACAAGGACAAGAAACACACAGGGAAAGAGGCAGGGGACCGCGGCGATGAATTCCGAGCGATTCCGAGCGATATTTTGAAACATGGAACAAAGGGCCCCATTTTTGGTTGTTTAGGGTATATAATAGGGGATGAAAAACTACCCAGTTAAACTGAGGAGTATCATAAACCATGAAATGAGGATCCCGGAACCTTAAACAACCAGGATTGTAGGGAACTGATACCCTAGACTTGGTCCTTAGATGGATCTGGAACCCAAGGAGCAGCTCCTAAGTAAGGGGCCTTTGTTTTTAGGAATCCTACCAGGCGGGCCCAAAAACCCAGTTATAAATGGGGTGAAATGACATGACCCCTATAAATGGACGAAAAATCAATGGATTTTCCTGGGGTTATTTCACCCTACAGATAGGAGTTATACCACCATTTAATAACGATCGTAGGGGCCGACCTTGTAGGGATCCAATTGCTCAGCAAGAGATTGTACACCCCAATCATCCTCTGACAAGGGCAGCCAGGATCCCTAGGGTATGAACCAAGGGGCCATGTAATTTGATCTTTGGAGTATACTGAGTACCTGCCAGTAGTCACGAAAAGGAAAAAAGGACAAGTTGGTTTCACTTTCAAAACCAGGCAATACATATATATTATCTATATATCTCTTTTTTCCTGCCCGATGACCTGTAACAGTTTCAAAGGCTCAACTTTTTGTGATTGAATAGTGCGGCGGCAATGGGCCTTTGGATGTGCAGCATCAGAGCACTGCTTCCGACTTGATGGGCGGAAAACTCCTGGCTGGTCGGAAAACGATGTTTGCAAATCGCCTGATACTATACACTCCTCCAGCTCCTTGGCTCCTTGGACAACTGTGCGGCCTGGCTGCAAGAAAAAGCTACTCGCAAAAGTGCACCTGTTGGTGGCACAGGAACTGGTTGTTGAGACCCATGACGACGTTCTACGTTCTTGAAGGAGGTGTTCCCATGGGATTGTTGGAAGATGATTGATTACATTTCCAAAGGAAACTAAAGCAAAAGCACAAACCAACTAGGTGGTGGTTTCAGATATTTGTTATTTCTGCTCTGAAATTTGGGGATCTGATCCCAATCTGACTGATATGTTCTGGAATTCTGCTGGGGTCTGAACTAAAATCCCATTATTTCCCATACAATCGAGGGGTTTGCATCCAATTATTGGGGTTTATATGCCTTTTTAGGTGGGACGACCATCATAAACAGTCGAGACCCCAGCAGGAAATATCAGGAAATTGTGTTGCACTTACTGCAAAAACACGTCTTTGGATAATTGATACATTTTTTTCATATACCGTATTTATATAAATGTATAATATGTCTCAGATTTATGTCGCAGATTTTCGGTACCATCCCAGGGATTGGACATCGATGGGTAAAGTCGTGAGCGCAAAAAAGGGATGAATTCAACTTCCAGGAGGTCGGTTGCCCTCCTCGACTTAAGAAACTAACAGTTAGCACCTGAGGCCATTCCAAATGGAAATACATCTTCCAACCATCCATTTTCAGGTGTAAACTCGTTTTTAGTTTCAAATAGGGCATATATATATTTATATATATTTATTTATTTCTTGGTATATGTTTTTAAATTTAAACATATATACATATGAATGAATGATGTTGAAAGGATCATTGGATCCTGCTCCTTTGTGTTTTCCCATGGTTGGTGATGAGCCTAGATACCTATTTGTATGCAATAATATGTGCAAGTAACAAACAATTACCGATTGAACCACCTTGTAAAGGGTAGTAGCTCCAGCTAACTAATTAACCACCTCGAAATCTTGGCACCCTGGTAGTGCATTCCGAATGGATAGGATTCTTAACCGCCAACATGAAGCACCAACCGTACCATTGTGACAGTTGAGACTCGTCTCACTGTTCAAATATGCTTACAAACACTTGTGAACAAACAAATTCCATCATTTGTTCATCATTTTTTTTTGATAGTTGATGAAGATTTGGTACCCCGTTTTCATGCTGATTTTCTTGATGATAGTCTGATAGTTGATAGTCTCTTTCAGGACTTCAGAACATAGAAAGCTGATAGTTCAATATTAAGAACTTCCCCCTTTGCCTGGTATTGGATTCTGGGATGGATAGGCGGAACTGTTTTTATGTGCACGGCTGAAACCAAGCTTGCCTCGTTTCTTCCATTGAACAGTCAAGGGAACAGAAGCAAAATCAAGCTTTTGTTGCTCAATAGTGCTCGATTGTGATATGTTTGGCGGTTTGAAATCAAACAACTAAAATCTAAAAACATTTGTGTGAATTATCTATGTGTTTTGTTTGGTATTTTGTTTGTTGATGTTAAGTTTGCCAATCAATCATTCAAATTGGTGAAACCAAAACAAGAACTGCCCCTGGATTTGCATAAAATGCCTGAAACAAGTCAAAGACATATTCTCCCAAATGGTGGTTTGATGGTGATTCACCATCGTACGATCCGCAAAACACATCACCAATAAAAGACAGATCCGAGTTTTAATTGCAACCCAGTTCTTTGGTGATTAGAATAAACCATTACCCTCCCCCAAAGTTCATGAAACCTGAAATGATGGTGTCCAATAGGAATCTCCTTTTCCAGGGTCTGATTTTCAAATTCCATGTGTAACTTCAAGGGTGTATGAGAGGTACCCCTATTAAACAACCAATTCTTCCCCGTTTTGTCGTTGAAAAAGTCATTCTGATGGGGGATTTTTTACATGCCAGGCGACCTTTGAACGGCCGGGGTATGCGCGATTACTTGTAGGGCCTAGCAAGGACAACATGAAGTGCATCAGGCGACCCAGAATTTGTTGGAGTTGGGGGTTGGGCAGCTAGTAGTGATGCTTCTTGTTGCAGTGGTCGGATCAGGTGGGCTGGGCCCATATATACATATACATTTACCTTTTAAGAAATATCCAAATATCAACTAAATGTAGGTAGATATGACATATGCCATACATTGATCCTGCGGGGTATCAACAAAGAACATCCACATCTTGTTAAAACTTAAAGATTATGCCTAAATTGTGGGTACATATTAGCGATACATTGATGATTGTAGTGGAGATGATGGTTGTGCATTGGGGCACAGTGGACACCTTTAGATTTTTCCATGGGTTTGGGCAGAGTTTCGAATACCTAGTTTGATGACGCCAGGATTTGTCATCATGGCTAGTCAACCTACCTCCCCCTGAGCTCCCCCCCCAGAAATAAGGCAAAGCAATGGTTTCCGGGCCTAGTTTCCGGGCGGTGTGTGCGTTAGGGGGGGGTAGGTTGACCAGCCATGATATTAAGTCCCAGGTTGACCATGTCATGATGTTACCCTTCCATGGATTAGGATTCCTAGGTGTAAGCTTACTGGTTATGGTTAATATAACCTTAGTGAAAACACGAGTTCTCACCTACAAATGAGCAGCTGGGAAAAACACCCTTGTATGTTTTGTGCTTATCTTTTTTTTGATTATATATATACTACTGGTTGCTTGCTAGTGATGCGTTGTAACCCCCTTATATATATAGTGATATGAGGTGTTTTTTTCCGAATGTTCTATATCACTCTCACAAAGCAAGGTCTTTCTTGGTTACATATTTGCACACGAAGGAGAAACATGTTTATCATGTTTGATTGTATAGAGACATTGCGTACCTACAAGTCTTCATATCTTTACACATACATCGAAACACTTCAGTTGATATCTACATCTCATATAATTTTGATTTGTCTACAAAACATTGATTTAACATAGATATGTATATATATATATAATTTATATATATATATATAGCAAGCAACCAATTGCGGCTAGGACTCCACGCGCGTTTTCCCAACATTGCACAACTCGTAGGGAAAATGCTGGCCACCCTTAGGATGGAGGGACCCTAACCTAGCTTCACCCTCCAAGAAATGATATACAAGGTGTCCCAAGAATTTTCCTACCCTCCATTCGAATTGGGGTTGATTTTAAATTAAGGGGCCGGGTTTTCCCAAGGCTTTTCCCAGCATTTTCCCCTATGAACAAACCAACAGCTCCAAAAGTTGGATCCACCCCCTGGGATCGATTTTTGAAATCGGTTCAACAAGATTTCTCCAGGCCGAAAGATCCAGTACAATGTGATCCAGAGGCAATTTTTTGGCAATGCAAAAAAACACCAGTGGTTGTTCGTTTCCTGCGTTTCGGAAAGTGTGGTCAGATTTTGTGGAAGACCAAGGTAAAACTGTGTGTGTGTGTGTTTTTTTTTTTTTCGGGGATTGAATTACACAGTTATATGATTAGATGGGGATTTTAAAGAAAATATTTTTAAGATTCCTTTTCAATCCTATGAAGCAACCGGCATACTTTCAAAGTAAGTTGTTTTTTTTTGGTGCTCAACTAGGGTTGCGGATCACCTCGAAAACATCGGAGTGTTGGAGTGTTATAAAAAGGCCCCTAGAAGGTGGACTCTCTACCAGTTATAACAGGGGGAGGGTTATAGATTTATAGATGGGGTCCCAAAAACCCCTATAAACAGCCTTATATATTTTCTGTTTCCGCTGCCTTTGTTTTCTCGTTTTTTTTTTGAATAATGAAATTTGTGTCAATCCAAGGGCAAAGCCACATTTTAACCCGTGAAACCCGTGGATTTTTTTTGTTGTCCAACATCCCCTTGAGTGTTCTTGGAGATGACCACAATTTCTTTCCTTGAAACAATTTGGAACATCAAAACTTGATACACAGATGGATCAAAATGGACCGATTCTTTCTAATCCAGACACATCCCAAGGGATGAGAGTTTTTTTCATCCTACTGGGATGGGAACTTTCAATTCTTACAAGGTGGCACTTATAAATGGGGTGAAAAACCTCCTTTAAATGGCCTTATTAATGGGTAATTGGGGGTATAACCCTAGAGTTATAATTTTTCTAACCTCATTTATAACGGGCAGGGGGCCACCTTGTAGGGTATAGCATGGTATAGCGAATTATGGTCATGACATGTGTTGGTGAGCCCAATCTTTGCCCACTCTTGGGATCGCGATCGCTCGCGGATCCAAATGAGCCATGGGTGCTTAAGTGATATGAAATGTTGTTTGAAAATAATCATTAGTGATACTGTTGACGGAAGAAATCCCAAACAACCACCTGGGTTGTAAAGAACGTTGTAAATAACGGGAAACTACCAGCCTCAACTGGTGACCGCCGGATTTCTTCCATCAACAGTCTTTAATGTATTTACCTGACCTGAACCCATGTCAAACGTCAAACTTTGAACCCTTCCATTGCCGGACTTTTGTGAAACTAACCAGTAAGACAGGGCACGTGAAAATGGATGGTTGGAAGATGAAATCTCATTTCGGGGCCTTTAGGCCTATTTTCAGGAACAAACTGCTGTTAGCTTTAAAGGAAGTTAAATGGCTAACCCCTGCAGGCTGCCAATTGGCGAGACGACATTTACGCAGACAAGTTTCATATCCATCTTCGTGGACGCTTGGACCATATATGGGTACTAGGTACCGTGAGATAGCAACATTTTAGCGGTGGATTCTGGATGGGTGAGGACCTTTCGACAGTTGTGACGTTGCACAAGTCACCAAATTTGGAACGTAGATTGATGATTTATGGATCAAAGAAAAATATCAAGAAACACAATTATATAGGACCAGGAGTTGTTTTTTTGTCAGCTGGAAATCTGTCGGAGACGAATATATGTCATACATCATATATTATATTACAATGCATTTTTATATGCAAGGTATTTACAATGCACATGCAAATTAGTAGATATTTACATATAATGATTGTAATGTAGATGTTTTTTGGGGGGTATGCACATAATTATGTCTACCCTATTCTTTTGTCTGGACACACACACATATACTTACATACATTTGTCCTTTCCAATTGAATTTGTGGGGGGCTGGCTGGATTTTGCAAGAAGATCCATCCGCCACATCAATCAAGATGAGGTGTTTGTGGCAGTAGATTTGCTATCAGGAAATGCAAGGCTTTCCAACCTCCAGGATCTTCCATTCCTTCGGTGATTTTGTCAAAAAGCTGGGGGAAATCTGTTCGAAAATATCCTGAAGTCAACTCAAAACTGGGTAAACAATGAACCCTTAGAGTTGCAATTTCAACTCTGGAAACTCTCCAAAGGCGAAGAGTTGTGTGTGAATCGTACGGATGAAGATGGCGCGGCATCCCTGGGGGTTGTGAATTTTTGGTGATACTGTTGATGGAACGAATCCCAAGGCCAACCACCTGGGATGGTGCTAAAACCTTGTAAACAATGGGATTTCAACTACCAACCTCAACTCGTTATTTATGATCCATCAACAGTAGGAGGTGGTTGGTTGAAGGTTTGCGTTTTGCAAAATTTTGAGGGGGTAAAGTTGGCACAGCAAATTCTGTGAAACTGCTGCGGGTTTTTGGGGAAAAAGAAACATTGATGACTGAAGCACCTCAGCATTGGCTGATTGGAAGGGATGGGTACCTTCCGCCATACGTCCTTCTTAAAATGGATTATGAATCAGACAGTGATGGCTCCCTCTTGGTATACCACCCCAGCACTTTTGAGTCGAGGATTTTCGATTCACTTCCCCGGGATAGGTAGGATATGTGATCGTTCCAGGGTAATACTGACGACCCATTAAAAACTAGGAGGTGGTTTCATTTTTTTATTTTCACCCCTATTTGGGGAAATGATCCAATTTGACAAGCATATTTTTCAAAGGGGTTGACCAACCACCAACCAGAAAAGGTCGGCTATTTGCTAAGAAAACACAACTCCATAGGGGTGAATGGGGCCCTTCCCATCATAGTCCTTCGTTTTGTTCCCCCCTTAGCTCCAACATGCACACGCTTTATGCGCCACGTGATTTGGTGTATGTTTCAGTGACCTCAATAGGGCATGGAATTCTCACTCAAAATGTGCTGAATGTGCTCAAACTTGAGGTTTGTGAAAGAAAGCCATTCACCAAAAGACAAATCAGTTTGATTTTTTGGTAGGAGGTTTGATATATCTCGTGGCTGTACATGTTTGATCATGCCTGCACGTTTACCGACCTTATTATACATTCTCACTCAGCCGATGGCAAACCTTTAAACTTTTGGGGATTCGAGATGTAGTAAGAAAAATAAAGCCGTAATTTTTACTGTATTTCATGTCCCTTGGGCCGAGCAAGCGTTTTTTCTTTTCTAACACATATACGTAGTCATATAGCCTTCATGTTTATGAATATATTCAAATGGCCTCCCAAAACGGCCAGACATTTTTTTGATTTTTATAAGAGGCTGGTTTTTTTGACAACCCAGACGGAGGAAATGCCCGAGGAGGAGGCCTCCCGGAGTCCGGGATTACATCATCAGGTCGTAAGCTGGAGACGTCCCAGCCTCCAATCATGTCCTATGGGGGCCATGATCGAAACAAGGCCACGTTGCCTGAGGAACCTGAGGATTTTTGAGGAGCTGCAGTACCAATTTTGCAGCAAAAAGGTAGGTCAGTATGGGAAAGCTGCTTGGTGCAAACACCTTGGTATTGGTGCCATTTTTGACGACGATGTCAAAATCTCCGAAGAATGCTTTGCAAAAAAAGCTTGCTTTTTGTCAGATTCCCCTGCAATGAAAGGGAGGACATCTCGATTTGAGTTCACCATGAGGCGTCAGAAAAGCAGCTGTTCAATGCAGGCAGGTTTCGCCCCCCTTGAGCCACAGTGGCTCATCGTGCCAGTGATTAACCCTGCCGGCCTGTCAGCTTCTGTGAGGTTGTTGTTTAACGACCCACAGGGCTTCATGTATGGAATAGTTACCATGGTGCGGCATATAGAGGCCTTAAAAGTGACTAGACTACTACACAGGCTATATCTTCATGGTGAACTGCGAGGATTGTCTTGTTCATGTCTAAAGTGCTCATCTAAGTGAGCGTTGAACCCCCCAGTGAAAACATTGCATGATACTATATGATAATATGATACTTGGTTGTTTAATGCAGTGCGCCTGTTACCGTTTTTTTTAATCCCTAGATGTAGTGATATTCATAATTAGGTCGTTATCAAAACAACCCATTTGGCTGAACTGATACTTGGATGTCCCAGGAAGTTAGTAACTGGTTATTAATAAATGGATTATAACTACGTATAACATATACTTATAAATGGGATATATTGGGGTAGTTATAACCCACTGATCCTAACCTTTTAACTAAATTCCAGCAGGACATCCTGCTCCTAGTAGCTGATGATTTCCGACCACTTCCTCCAAACCTCCTCCAGCTCAGCCGCAGGTGGTTGGGGAATGGATTTGAAGTTCTATTGCCCTGAACCCTGGGCTGCTGAGAAGGAAGGTAAGGCAGAAGCAGGACCGGATTTTTCAAGCAAATAAAAATGCCGAGTTTTTCGCGTTGTGCCAGGAAAAAAGGAAAAACGGAACGCTGTTTTACAATGGTTTCCTTGCAAGTAAGTCCATCAATGATTCAATCCAAGTTTTAAATCATGTTCATATAAACGGACTTGTCTGCAGACGTGCCAATTTTGCTTACCATGGCTATACCAGGCTGGTTTCCGCAGATAGTGAATGAAGAGGTTCTGATGAATCTTTGCTACGTATAGGAGTCATACCTTCAATCTCTTAAAACCATGGGAGGGCCATTGGGGAAATCCCATTTGCGTCACCCAGATGCTCCATGGGATGGGAATATCTACCTACATTTCCCCTTGTTCATGTGGCCATTGCTCACCTAATGTAAGTAGATAATCCATACATGGAGCATTTGGAATATGATCACAATAATACAAGGGTATTCAATTACAGACTGGTTTTTGGCTGTCGTAACGACCATTTATATACCTCCTCCCCCGGAAGTTTTCCTTGTTGGCCCTTCAATAGAGGCAAAATTGTTTAGATAGTGTACCTCAAGATGTATAACAACCTGTTGTTTCTTTTTCCGTATCATTGGAAATCCAGGACTGTTGCAAGAACATCTGAAGTCTGTTGGATGCTAAACCCTTACTGAAAGAAAGTAACAACGAGTCGAAACATGGACCACAACCAACAGTGAAGAGAGATGCCATCCATCCCAAGAACGTTTTTTGAAAACCATCATTTTGTTCTTCAACTGTGAGCTTTTGATCTTTTTGGAGGAAAGATTATTGCTTCCCATGTCTACCATTGTGTTGAGTCATGTGGAGATGTTTTTCCTCACCTGAAACAGGTCCCCCATGTCTCATACCCTTGCAGTCAGTAATTGCTGGGCTGGTGTTTCTTCTGGCTGGGACGCCAGATGGGCCCCTTACCAACTAGTTACAAATGGGCTTGTAACTCCTATATAAGTAGGGTGTGAAATCACCCCAGGCAAACCCATGGATTGAGTGGCCATTTATAGGGGCTCCTATTGTCACTCCATGTATAACGAATGCCCACTTTGCAGGAATGGAAAATATATACCTTGGAGAGCTTGATTTCAACGAAGAGAGGTGTCTTTTTTCGTGGCGGGTTTTCGTCGGAGATTTGGTATGTGCAGTTGTTTAGCAACATTTTTTTGGGGGGGGCTTGAGAAAGAAGTTAGATTATGTACGAAAAGTGCGTCTTGAACAATAAGAATGAAGAAATCCTGGGGTGGTGTTATTTCAACCCTACTTGGGGAAGATGAACCCATGTTGACTAATACGTATGTTTCAAATGGGTTGGTTCAACTACAAGAAATCCCTTGTTTTTTTTCAACCTCTAAAACCAATAAACTGACTATACCTTAAGAATTCCCCATGATTTTCCAATGAATTGTGAAGGCTCACGTGCGTTCGTGGAGCTTTTTGACGTGACCAAAAACAATAGAAGAAAAACATCCCTGCTTGAAAATAAGCACTACGAAACAAGGTGGGTGCCATTACCAACCCATGTTTTCTCTATGAATTTTGTAGCCGTGGGTTTTAGCTGCAAAATGGAGATGATTTCAAACTTGGAACTAAGGATTTTGGTAGTGCAAATTTCGGCCGGGGGGGGTTAAAGTTGTAACAGAAGCTGTGCTTTGTTTTTGTACTCGTAGTTGCTGTTGGTGCTGGTGTTGTTTGGTTGCAGGTCAATCGTAAATCCATCTGCCAATGCCAGTACTAAACGTTGGCTTTTTGCTAACAATTTTTGTCCTCATTCAGTTTTGACGATGCTCAGACTGAATTTTTGTGATACTTCCATGATTGCAAGTTTATCCCTTGTTGGTTGGGAGGCTTTCTTGCTGCCCCACCACCCTTTGCCCAGATATATGTTTGCCAATCTTGAGGTGTTACGACACTTTTGCTGAAGTGGATTGTCCAATCAGCCGTGAGCCTCTTGGTGTTGAAAAATCCGGCTCATGTAACCACATTTCAGATAACTAGTTTAGGATTGGCGTAGGGAATCCTTACCAAAGTGACCAAATACATCCACCTGAAGATTAACATGGAACCTCAAAATGAAGGTTTGGTTCAGATGATTTTCCTTTTTCATTTCGGGCTGTTTTTTCATCTTCCAGCCGTTGATATTTTGGGGGAGTATTTCATCAATACAAAGAGCGTGATGATGAAAGCTGGTAGAAGTGAATTTGAGCCAGGAAAAAAAAACTGGTTGTTGAGGGTATTTATGTGGGATTGTACTATCCAGTTATATAGGGGTTATAATAAACCTTTATAGGGATCCCTATTAACCAACCAGCATAATGGAAAATAATAAGGTTTTTCTCGTGGCTCATTTGGCGATTTTTCAGCACAAGTCAAAAATAGGTTCTAATCACCACATCTCAGTCTGGCAATTCAGAGAGGAATTACCAATCAGGGGAAATGAGGAGGAACAATCAAGCCCTATTATGGTGACATGATATGTGACACCTGAACAACGGTGGTTGGGAGACGATCCGGCTTCCTTTTGGGGTGTTTGGCCTATTTTCAGGAGTAAACTCTTAGTTTGAGGGGTTGTGTTGTTCTCGTGCCCGCAGTAACCAAAACCCTCTGGTGTACAAAGGGGATTATACTACCCAAGTAGATAGGTACAATAAGACATTACTGTACAAGGATCCCTGTGAACCAATCAGTATATATACTGGAATGTCATAAGGGTTTTGCTTCCGTTGCTCTTGTGATCTTGTGTTTTTCATCTAATGGTTATTTGGTGGTTTGGGATTCTTTTCGGGGTACCATTAAGTAACAATCCCGTTCGGGTGTCATAGGAATGCAAAACCACCAACCACTACCACCAATTTACCATTGCTTGAGTTTTTTGGGAGGAAGTGGGTTTTGAGATGGCCATGATTTACCTTGGAAAGATCTACCCTATCATTTTAATATCACTAAATTCATCTTAAAGTTCTATCAGCTAAGATAGATGCAAACCTAGTATATACAAACCCAACTTGTATACTAAACATGCTAACCACTTCCGAACTCCTTCTTTCTCGAACCAAAACAAATGAAACACACACCCCAAAAACAAAAACAAAAACGTAAACCTCCACACCCCAAAAACGAAAACAAAAACACAAAAAAACACGTAAAACAGCCTCCTTAAACCTCTGTCGAGGTTTGTGTTCAGAAAAGCGGAGCACAAGAAGCTGTGTGTTACACGCAAAGGCCTTCAAGTGGCCAAGGTGCGAATCGTTTTTTGGCCTCCCAAATGGCAGTTACCAAGGTTATAAATTTGTGGTGAAATTTACGTCCTATGGCCGTAGGGTGAAATTAGCCCCAGGCAAACCCATGTATTTCAATTTATATAGGGGTTGTTTTCACCCCATTTATAACGATCGGCTCGGGGCGCAGCTGGTAGCTATTCTTTTCGAGGGCTCGATGATGAAACCTCCGAAACTCTGGGCTGGGCTAATCGTGACGGGCAAATGAGCAAAAGATGACCATGTTCTTGTTTCTGAATAACGAGCAAAAGAGCAACAAGGTGGAGGGTTGAGCACCAACAAAGGTTTTTAATGTTCACTTCTTCAGAAATTGGGTGGATCGAATGAGTTTTGTTTTTTTACCGATGAGGGGTTCCCGTGAAAATTTGTTGAACACAAATTCGCGGTGACACCGCGAATTTGGGGTTTCGCTACTTATTTAGGGAGGGCAACGAACCCGAGGAAAACCCTCAATGAAACTCAGGGATTTGAACAGTTTGGTGTACTGACCCATTCCGATGATGCAATTCACAATTGGGAGTGGCAATCTCTAACGACCTTTCCCACCCGCCGGTTGGTCAACCCCAAATGGTGAAAAAAAGTAAGGGGAATCCCCCTAAAAATGGCCGGAAAAATCAGGCTAAGGATTTATAATAAATTGCTCAGAATTGTGTTTCCTTATTTGGACGCATTCTATTCTTCGTGCACATGTCTAGTCTTATGGTCTAAGATATGCCTTTCATGAATCTTCACTATCCAGCTATCTCCAGCTATACCATGTGAATGGAACACTCTCGCTGGTATGAGATGAAATGCATGGAAAGCTCTCTATTCGTCTATTTTTCTTTGTTTGGTTGAATTCTTTCAAAACGTTTTTTAATGTGTTTTTTTGTTTAGAAATTGGATGGTGACAGAAAAAAACACCTAGATGAACATGTATATTTTTTTGGCTGATTCATAAACCAGCTCGGAAGAGATCAGTTGCCTTTGCCACCAGGCAAGTGATGTGATCAAGTGCAAAGTGATCGTGGACCATTCGTTGATCGGACTAGAGGACCTTTGCATGTCATCATGGCGCTTGGGGTCTTTGAGTAGGTGGTGGCAACTCAAATATTTTTTCATGTTCGCCTCTAATTTGGGTGTTTCCAAAAATGATGGTACCCCCAAATCATCCATTTTAATAGGGATTTCCATTTTGAATCATCCATTTTGGGGTACCCCTATTTTTGGGAATATCCATTTGGGGAAGATTCCAACCCATTTTGCGAACTAATATGGTTCAAATGTGTGGGTTCAACTTGAAACCACCACCTAGTTGAGTTCTATCACTTGCACCTCTCGGGGTCAATAAAAGCCGCTTTGTTTCAGGGTAAGGGCATAGTCATAGTGGATCTCATGCTGTTCAAGCATGGTGTATTGGACTTGGCGCGTTCCATTTCTGCAGCCTCGCAAGGTCACAAAGGAGGTATTTGAATCACTGACATCCGGAGGTTTTGTTTTTTTTTGCCGGAAATTGAGGGTTGAAATTAAGGATTCTGTTTTTTTTGATGGATTCCCTGGAAGTTCAAGACCAAACAAAGATTGATCTTTGGGATTTTGTTTTTTAATGGATTTGTTTGTACCCAGATTTGGATCGTTACACCCAATGATCGTTACACCTGGACACAGGAGGTGGTCATCGGTCCACACCGTGATGGCGAGACAACGAAGTGTGTCACGTGGGGGAACCTTTCAACGTGATCCTAATGTCATGGGAATCTAAGGTTGGCCCCCCCCGTCCATCCGAAAATGTGGCCTTAGGGGATTATATCTTAAGGGTTCATAACCCCCGAAGATGAACGGCTGGAAACAATAATTCCCTGGAGCTTTGGTTCAGATGATTTTTCCTTTAAAAGTGGGTGAGTTTTTAGGTTCCAGGCGTTAATCTTCAGGGGTGTAATAAGACCTTAATAAGGCTGTATTTTCTGAGGAGGTGTTGGCATTCGGGGTGCATGGGGCCTACCAGGTGGGCGTTTCACCGAGCCGATCGTTATTCCAATGGAGCGACGTTATGGGGCCGCTATAAATGGCCGAAAATGAATGGGTTATTTCACCCTATAGGAGTTATTTCACCTATAGCAGGCCCAAAAACCAGTTATAAAGTTATAAATGGGATTATAGTCCCTATAAATGGCCGAAAATCAATGGGTAACTGGAAGTTATTTCACCCTACGGCCATAGGAAATATAGCCCCATTTATATCTAGGCCAGGGGCCCACCTCGTAGTCGTTGAGTGAGGTGAAAAAACCCTTCCTACAACTAACAGCTCGCACCTGAAAATGGATGGTTGGAATACTGGTTTTATTTTGGGAAGCCTACATTCAGGGGCATATATTAGTTTCCGGGAGGGTAATATAATAATTTTCTTTGATGATTTTCAACTTGCACATACTTGTTTGGCTTATGTGTGGGAGAAGGGGAAGTGGAGTGATTGATTTAATCTGAATGATGTTCATCTCTTCATGCAGAAACATACGAATAACCACCACCACCACCACCACCACCACCACCACCACCACCACCACCACCACCACCACCACCACCACCACCACCACCACCACCACCACCAGCAGCAGCAGCAGCAGCAGCAGCAGCATCAGCAGCAGCAGCAGCAGCAGCAGCAGCATCATCATCATCATCATCATCATCATCATCATCATCATTGTTACCCTTTTCCTCCTCAATCTAATAATCATGTACGGCTGTTCGGCTACAATGACGTGAGTCATGAGTCATGGGAGCTTGCGCTTTAAGAACAGAGGTTGTTGATAATCAAGCTATATAAAGGTCTGATGGTTTTCTTCATGTCACCAGCTGTACTGTTTCAAAAGGGGGAAGTTCTTCAGGGAATAGAGAGACCAATCAGACCTTAACGTGCCGGACTTGGCGTTGGAATTTTATGAAAACTTCCGGAATTTTCGGATTCCAAGAAACTTAGGTTTTTTCAACCCATTGGAAGTAGCAGTTGTCATATCCCAAATTGCTTGCAGGAATCCTTTCATCCAAGAATATATACCACTTAGCACTTCCTAGAAATGCTTTCAGGTTCCACCATTGACCTTTTCTTTTTTGAGTTCTATCACGTCAGCAATGAAAAATCCCTGGTTGTTTAGATTTTATAGAAGGTTATACTACACAGTTATATATGGCGATTCTAATTATCCACTATAAGGATCTCTATTATAGTTATATATGGCGATCTACATCGGGGTTTTCGGGACACACCCACCCAGGCCTTCCACACCGGTGACCTGTGATAAAGATGCCGGCAACCGGCGAAAGGAGCCGGGGGGATTCAAGGGTGTCAAAGGAGCATGGCTTTACAACTGGAAAATTCACCAATATTTCTGGTTGGTGGTTTCAAATATTTGTTATTTTCATCCCTACCTGGGGAAAAGATCCAATTTGACTAATATTTTTGAAATGGCTTGAAACCACCAACCAGATTTGTTAGAGGATAAAATCATCTTCATTCATGGTTGGTTTTCCAGTGTCATGTTAGGGTTTTCCGGAAAAGACACCCCTGGAAAATTCACATTTTCGGAACCCAAATTCATTGAGGCCTGCTTCAGATGTCGTTTCCTTTTCCTTTTTTTGGGCCTTTTTCAGGTGCAAAAAGCCAAGAGTTTTCCAGGGTGTACCCGGTACACCCCACCCCCTGTGATGTGGAGACACATCTGAAATTCAGGTTTCGCCAGGATCGGTGTACCAGGTTGACTGTTTGTCCAAGAGTTTGGGCCTATCAAAATGCACCTTTCATCGAAAGCCTCACCCTTCCAGCCCTTTGATGTAGAGATGTGCCCAACTACCAGTGTGCCCCCGTCACTCCTCACCAGTTAGGTTCAAGTACGGTCAAACCTTATAATAAGAAACTTTCCCAAAGCTGCCAGACTCTCGCAAATTTCTTGCCGGGCAGAGTACCTTTAGGAAATTTCTCCAGGGCCCAGACTCTCAAAGCATATTTCTAAATCCTAGTGTTTTGATTGTGTTGCCGACGGTCAGCCGCTTGAAGAGCCACTTACCCAAAATCCTATTACGCCACGGTAGGATTTTTTGCCTGTCCCCTGCTTCTCTGATGGGTTTTTGTGCCCGTGTGCTGCAGACGCCCTATAAAGCACCCCTCACCACTGGAAAGAAGCCCGGGCGCGCGTTCTGTGCAGCCAAGCCCCTGAAGAAGCCGCTTGCAGCGGAGTCCTAGTACGCCGCGGTAGGAATTTTTTGCCTGTGCCCTGCTCACACC
>DF239426.1:0-44421 GCA_000507305.1 Breviolum minutum Mf 1.05b.01 | reverse complement strand
TCCTGAAAGGCCACCAGCCCCAAAATCCTATTGCGCCACGGTAGGATTTTTTTGCCTGTGCCCTGCCCACGCCTTGCAAGCCATCCCTCACCACAGGAAAGGAGCCGGGAAGAGCGTTCTGTGTAGCCAGGTTTCCTGAAAGGCCACTAGCCCTAATATCCTATTGCGCCACGGTAGGATTTTTTTGCCTGCGCCTTGCTCCCACCTACAACCCCGCCAAGAGATCGCATGGATTATTCGGATATGTTCTGGGCCCCTGTGACAGGGTTCCATTAGCTCAGTGGTTAGAGCGATCGCCCTATGAGCCATAGGTCGCGGGCTCAATCCCCGCATGGAACATATCGCAGGAGCACATGCCACTCTGCATAAACCGACGCGTCGCTCTGTGCTCTTTTTCACACGCGTACGTAAAAACAGCTCGCCATGGTTTTATATAACGACTATAGATCACACGCCCGTGTGCTGCTCAAGCTCTATAAAGCACCCTTCCCCACAGGAAAGAAGCCGGGACATGCGTTCTGTGCAGCCAAGCCCCTGGAGGAGCCGCTTGCGCAAAATGCTCTTACGGCGCGGTAGGAATTTCCTTGGATGGACTTCCTTGCCTGCCACATTCTTTGTCCATATTCGCAAGCCCCCCCTCCTAAAGCAGGGGCCTTGCGCTTCCTGGTTGAGGCGCTGGGCTTCGGTCTTCAATCCAGGTTTGTAAGTATGTATAGAGGCTCGAATCCACCACCGCTCGGGTGCTTGCACTTCTGTTTTTGTCTTGGGTCTTGTCGTGCTTTCAAGGGGCCGAGCTCCCCGCGATCCAGCAATCCACATTCAAAACCTTATTTCCATACTCATAACCAAGTTCGTTTTCCCGGGCCGGAGTCTCAGTAATTTACTTAGCCCTGCTCGAGACTCTAGTTTCTTATCTAATAAGGTTTCTTAACATAAGGGCCAACCGTAGGGGCCCTGGGGGGACTCCACTTGTAGTCCAGTGAAATAAGTCCAGTGAAACCCAGTGATTTTCGGCCATTTATAAGGGGTTATAACTTATAACTCCACTTGTAATTATATAGTAACTAGGCTCGGGGCCCTCTGTGTAGTCCCACTGAAAGGCTTTGGTTTATCTACTACATTAATTTACAGTATATATATTTATATTCAAAATGTATTATAATCTTCACTTCAGTTGGCAGCTGTCGGCATTTGATAGCAGATCTGGGGAGCCTTTGGATACACCAAAATACACGGAAAAAATAGACCCAATGACACCTTCAATTGTTGCTTTGGGTTGGTGCTTTGGGTGTTGCTTTTTTTGCATTCATAACCCCATGTTTTGAGAAAAAAATGCCATCAGCAACAATGTGTTTGTTTGTTTATGTGAGTGCATGCATAGTAAATTTGCATTTCAACATTTCAAATGGGTGTTTCCAAAAATAGTGGTACTCCCAAATCATCCCATTTTAATAGGGTTTTCCATGAAATATACCATCCATTTTGGGGGTACCACCTCCTTTTGGAAATGCCAAAATCTCTTTTGCAAGTCCCTTCTCCTTGAAGGGAATGACAAGAATGCTTCTCCGTTGGAGGATTGGGGATTTTCCGACAGAAAAAAACATGCAACCTTTTTGGGCCCTGACGTTTTTGTTTTCATGCTTTGCAGGCAACAATACAAGTTGAGATTTAGCGTTTTGCTAAACGAATCACCCACAAATACAGAAACATATTCGTCACTTTTCCAGTATCATCATCAACAACAACAACAAAAGCAAAATATAACATGTGCTATCCACTACCTGACCCTTTTTTTGCATCATCTGAAAAAATGGCACATGCTGGCCATAGCCATGGCTATAGCAACGGCGCCAGTGGCCGAAGCGCGCGTTTGCCCGTGACAGTGCTCACAGGATATCTAGGTGCCGTTGGGGGGTCTTGCTTTTCAGGCTTCATCGTGGCAGAGTTTGGGCTCCAAAATTTAACCATCATCATCCCCTTAGGTCAAGGCCTTATTAAAGACCTAAATTCCTTCAGGTGGGGTGGCATTGGCGGGGGGGTTGTTGTATAATAGCTCCGAATTTTTTTCCCCTGGAAACTAACCTTGCTTGCTGAAAAAGTACTATTTGTCATAGAAAATGCATCTTCAAATCGTTGCTTTGTTCAGGTTCATGTTTGTTTTCGACGGGTGTATGTTAATGTGTGTTTTTGTTTTGGAATTCTAGGTGCCGGGACATGTACAAAATAGCCAAGAAGCCACAATACTTAGTCTACATCACCTTTTTGTGATGATGGTGTTTGTTCACTATCCCTGGGAATCCGGTCATATTCTCAGATGATGACTAGGGTGTCCAATCACCTCCTCAACATAGTATTTAGGTTCCACTACCAGTCTCAGAAGGTGATTATCGGATCCCAAGGGTATTTGGCTTCAGGAGTTTTGTCTCGAAAAGTCCTGCTGTGAATCCATGGTTTTCGGGAAAAAATCCCCCAACAGTTGGACAAAGGAACCTCCGACTCCTGCTGGTCCATTTTCAGGTTTCATGGTCATTTTCAGGGAATATATGTTTTTTTGTTGGCTGGGGTGTGTGATTTTTAAGGAGAAACATTGAATAACGTCAGTGTGATGACAAACATGCACCCAACACGAGTTTTGTTTGTACACTTGTACACTGCTTGTTGAGTTGAAAGGTGGCTTGAAGTTTGAAAGGTAGATTCAGCAGAAAAAAAATCAGGAAGTTTGTAGGTGAGTGAAATCTCATCAACTTCAGTCTTTGCCAATCAAAAGGTGATGGTCCTGGTGATGGAAACAATCCTGCACCAGTTGAGGTTGGTAGTTTATCCCATTATTTTCAGAGTTTTAGCACCATCCCAGGTGGTTGGCCTTGGGATTTCTGAACCATCACCGGTATGTCAGGTAAGTAAAGCTTGTAGTTTTGCCGTTTCTTCTTGCCGATTCCTTGTTTTTTCTTTTTTTTTTTTGTAAACCAGCAAGACAGGTGCTGGCAAGACCACGCTCTTGAACTACATCCTGAAAGAACAGCATGATAAAAAGCTCCTTGGTGTTTTTTTTTGGGGGGGACTTGCGGTGGCCTTTTTCCCCCCAGCAGGTTTCGTGGCGGGCTAGCCATGAATATCATGGCTAGGCTCGGGTCTACCTACCCCCAGAAAAATCGCCAGCTTTAAGAGCACAGAAAGGCCATCCAAACAACCATGAAGCCAAGCAGCATAATCCCTGAATCAATGACACCAACCAACCATGGAAATGGTCAAATTATTAGGTCGCGACCTCAAACACGAGGGTTTTTGGGCCACCCCAAATTCGGTGGTGGTTATAGTAAGGGAAATCCCCGGCTATTTCAGGAAAACCGAAGGTTGGTGAAATGTTATTCCATTTAGAAGCATTGATGCATTGACCACTGAGGTTGGCAGTGATTGAGAATGAAATTGGTGAGGTCAGCATTGATGACGCCTTGGTGGAGCAGAAACATCAAGACATGGCAGAGGAGTTCGGTTTCAACACAACAATATGTGGGGTCCAAACTCCCCATTATATGCCTCATAGGGAATGGTTATCCACCCAATAGTAAGGGTGTAAAGGGTTCCCCTATTAGAGGTGGGCAGACCATCCCCAATATAGGGGAGTGGATCGACCCTGGCACATATAGGTTCATGAAACATGCGAGATCAAAAAGTACTGCAGCGTTTGGTCATTTTAGCCAATCAGGATGCATGGTGCAACCTTGCTTCACGGATTGATAAATCAGTGAGTCAACAAAAACACCTTGTGTCAGGTGATTCAAAGATTTCACAGTGACCTTTTGATTCCCCAGATGGAGGTCACTTAACCCTTGAAAGGGTCACGTCTTCACCATCCCAAAAAGGTAACTTTGGATCACCTGGTGGTTTTTTGGAGAACACATGTTGCGATTAAACATTGTGGATCAGAGGTGTGTTTCTTTGGTTGCTTGCATACTTTGTTCACGTCCCTTCTTGTTGGGTTTGTTAAAAAATAACCCTACAAAGGGGCTGAAAAAAACGTTGGGTTTCATCCGCATTTTTTCAAAATCTTGCAGGAAGACATTAACCTGGCAAACCCTATGGTTGCTTGGAGGATCATCCAAGGACTTGTAAGTGGCTAGTAACACCAATTTTAGGCCATTTGGAATGAGAACTACCCGATCCTGAAAGGACTTACGATCACCCTGGGTTATCAACCACTTACTTCCTGCCGTGATCCTCCGAGTAGGTTTGTCACGTTGGGTATTCTTCAAGTTCGCATTTTTCTGGATGACACTAAGTCAGGTTTGATGCGTCTCAGTCGTAGCTGTGTCAAGTTCACCCTCTTTTATTCCCAACAGGATGTGGGACTTCCTTAAACTGGGTGGTGGTTTCAAATATTTTTAATTTTCCTCCCTATTTGAGGAAGATTCCCATTTTGACTAATATTTTTCAGATGGGTTGGTTCAACCACCAACCAGTAAAAGTCGTATCCGAAAAGTCTGGGTTTTAAGGATTCATTTGGGAATGGCTCAAAAAGCGGGTGGTATTTGAAGGTTTTAAACTGAGCTAATCCGTTCCTATCCATCGAATAAAAAGAATCCCTTTGAAGGGAAGAAAACATCCCGAGAAGAAATCAAAAAAACACCCCAAACAAAAACACATTTAAAAAAACACATACACGTTTCTTTTTCCCGCCGAAAAATAAATTTTTGAACATTTTGTTTTTTTCCATTATTTCCGGATCCCAAAACATCAGGAGTGAACTTGACACGGTCATACTTGGACCCATCCACCTGACCTATAGTGACTATAGTGCCATCCAGTTTTCCAATGCTTTTCCAACAACCTTGAAACATCCCAATCATAACAATCAGGGATTGTCACTTTTAGGGGTACTCCCCCCTAGATATTCCCAAACCACAAACCAAACCCAAACCACCATTTTTTCCATTTGCTGCGTAAACCAGGAGTTGATTCTCTTAGACAATGGCTGTATTTGTTGCACGGTGCGTGGTGATTTGATTCAATCCTTACGACGGATTGGGATTCGCCATTCCATTGGACACGTGCACTTGGATGGTATCTTGATCGAGTTGACAGGCATGGCTGATCCGGCGCCTGTTGTGTATCTTGGTTGGTTAGTTGGTTGGTTGGTTGGTTGGTTGGTTGGTTGGAAAAAGGAGTTTTTTGGTGGGTTGTTGGTGTTGGGGTTGGTGTTGGGTGGAATGGTTGGTTACTTGCTTGGAATGGTTGGTTGGTGTTGGTTGGAATGGTTGCTTGGAATGGTTGGTTGGTTGGTGTGTTGGTTTGTGTTCGTTGGAGTGCTTGTTTAAGTGGGAGGCTTCAGCAGCTCGTTCGCTTGGCTTTGTGAACTGGAGACCAAAAATTCAAGGTTTTTCATCTGCTAGAAACTGGGTGGTGCTGTCACATATTTTTAATTTTCACCCCGAAAATTGGGGAAGATTTCCAATTTGACTAATATTTTTCAAAGGGGCTGAAACCACCAACCAGTAAATGTATACTTCCCATTTGCTCATGTCAGGTGCAGATGTATCTTTGAGAAGGATTGTCTCCTATTGAGAATGTACTGGGGACTAATCTTCCCGCGTTATTTGGCAATAGGACATGAGAAACTCTTAGTTTCTTTAACCTGTGCCTAGCCTTGTCTTTGATTCGACTGCCTGCTATGTTTGGTTTGGTCGCAAGTTTCATTGAGGGTAAATCTCCCCTTGACTTTTCCATATCAAGGCAAACCTTTTTCGTCGATCAAGAAGTTCAGATGCTTGGATAGTAGCACATCCGACTGGGTAAACCGGTGTGGCAATGAAACTGGAGCAGTGTTCAAAACTTCCGCAACCTTATACTATTTTGCTTAGTTAATATATGTTAACATAGCGATCCTTAAGATAGTTTGTCATATATATATAGTTAGTTCTTTTCTGATTGGGGTAGTATAGTATAGCACCCTGTATTTACCCTAAATCAATTTTTGGTCACTGCTCACTCGGATGCTGTAGATGGCGAAACCGTTTCCCCTTTACCTTTGGCCAGAGTCAGTTCCGAAAGAGTACGAACCGCCAAGGCAGTATGCAAAATTTGTCTTAGTCAAGAAATCAACTATTGATTTATTTAATATTGTTTCAGAATACCTCCTTCAAGTGCAAGTGAAGAATTCACATATCATGTCCAAATTTTTCATCTTCACATGTACTTATATAATTTCCTGAGTTTACACGTGTTTTCTCTTGTGCTAACACCACAGTCATGTTGTCACCGTTGTCACCCGACTTTTTTAAGGAGACATTTTTATGTGGACAACGTGGTTGCCATGGTGGATGCGAAACACGGGCTCGAGAAGTTGGATGAAAGTAAAGGCGATCCCAACGAAAAAGGTACCGCCTGTGCTCAGATTGCCTTCTCCAGTACGGTGCGGAGACCGGCGGGCGGTTGGGCGGGCGGAGACCGGGATGTGGATGGGATATTTACAGATGGAGGTGGGAGGAAATATATATATATATATAAATTCCCTGAAAAACTCACTTTTTTCAATGGAAAAATCACCATTTTCAATAGGACATGCATGTTCAAATGGTTGATGTTCCATTGTCATGTTTGTTTTCCGGGGGGGTAGATCACCTAAATTCACCCCTTTCATGGTTTCTGGCTAATCAACCAAGCCCCGCCTAACATACTTCCCTCAGAAACAAGGGATTTAATATTCGGCCTTTTAAGGGAAGTGAACGGTTTCCTTCGCCCTTAATAAGGCCTTATTTCTGGTGGGGGGGTATGTCCGGGAAAGTTGATTGACAAGTCATGAATGGTGCTTGTAGCATTACTGCTTGGCAGGAATTTGCAAACAAAGAAGGGAACAAATTCCTTAAGAGGGCAGCATTGAAAATATGAAACAGCCATAGAATCAAGGGGATTTCGATGATCATGGCATTTTGGACAATCATTTTGAACCTGGCCTTTTGTAACATGCGGGTTCCCTGAAACAAACCAGCTCGCACCTGAAAATGGATGGTTTGGAAGATGAGTTTCCTTTTGGGGCGTTTAGGCCTCTTTTCAGTGTGACGTTCGTTTTAAAGGGAGGGTAATTTGTTAAGACATATAGGCAACCACACTCCCTCCAATTAATGCCCCTTGTTGATTTGAAGCTTTTGGTGGGGATATGTTTGGTCCAGCAACCTCACAGACAGCAACCTCGAAATTCTATGGTTCAAGTCGGGCAGTCGTGGTGTTTTTTTGTTCCAGCAACCTTGTTGGCGGGCCTCTACAGTTGTTTAGGTTGTTCAGGGTAAATAAATCTTATATATTACACAGATTTTGGGGACTTTTGTATACATCGACATTATAAGGATCCCTAATTAACGACCAGTATAATGGAAAGATTTTTTACGTGTAAGGCAGTGGTTTGAGGATTGTTTGACATACGCCATGTCTAAAAAAGTGCATGTTTCCAAATATTGTCTAAGCATCTCTATTTGGGGAAGATTCCCGTGACGTCTAACTAGGTGGTGGTTTCACATCTTTTCTCTATTTTCATTTCTATTTGGGGAAGAGTTCCAACTTGACTATATAATATTTGTTCAGATGGGTTGAAACCACCAACTAGGTGCATTAAGCCAAGTATTGTGAAAAGCATCCCTATATCAGGGAATACAGGGAAGATTCCCATGATGCTTAGCATATTTAATTCAAGTGAGTTGAAGCCACCTAAGATATCCATACTGCTTATCATAAGTGAAAAGATTACAGATAAGCAAGCCATATCTCAAGCCAGAACTCAACCTCGTACCACCAAGAATTTCAAGTTTTTTTGAAAAATTTGGAGGTTTCGAAAGATCCTTAACAAAAATACGGCTATTTTGGAGGGTGTATTTGTTTTCCCTTACATAAGTTGTGTCTATATACAGCTTATGTAGGTGTTTCGGATACTGAAATGTTTGGTGACCCCTATGTCTCAGCTGGTTGGGGGCCCGGTGGTTTTGAGGGCCCGGGATTCCCGAAAACCAAGGCCCTATGGTGGTTTTCGGGACTCAAATCACCCATTTTCCATGACCCATATATGCTCTACGGAATTTTTACCTACATCAATTCAAGCCAAAAATGTAGGTTCAAAACATTCCAGCCAACGTGAAACATGTAGGTTAGTTGTTGTGCTGTTCATGACATGCTTTTGAATTCCACGCCCGCCTTTGTTTCCAGAGGTCTTGTTGAATAAGACCGACCTCGTGGATGATGAACAATTGAAGAAAGTGCAGCGGCTTGGCTTTTTTGGATAAAAAAAATTATCGTGGGGAATCTACCCCAATGCCACCCACCTCCCTAGGAAATAAGGCCTTTATTAAGGGATTTTCCAGGCATCAGTGTGGTCAATAACCCCAATAAGAAGGCCTTATTTCCTGGACTGAGGGGTTTATGCATGGAGAGGTATACCCTTAGATCAACATACAGGTTGCTTACCATTGCTGCCAAGCAACCTGTACGTTTCCAGTAGGTATCAATCACCATCAGGATAGATTTCCCAATGTCCACCAAGCTCATCTTCCAAACCAATGTTTTCCCCAACGATCTTCCTCAGTGATCCCATTACATCTTGTGCCCTTAAATGCCATTGTTTCTGGTAAACAATTTTAAAGCTTGGAATTTTCAAATCTCCAACACCCTCCAAAACCCTCCTCTTCCTCCCGTAATCATGGAAGTGGAAAATGCCGCCTCGGAAGATGAGTTTAGTCTCCAAAGGGTCAATTTTCCGCTTCCATGATTGTTGGAAAAAGAGCACCTGGTTTTAAATGTTTGAAATCACCAAGTGTCGCCACGGCGAGTGGCAGCTTCGCACTCTCCCTCTGCGGTTTCTGGACATCCACAGCGCTGGTTTCAGGCTCCTGCAAAACGAACAGTTTCCCAAAAAAACACTGATGTTTCACGTAAACGTTAAAAGATTCAAGGGACCACCTAAAGCCTCAAAAGTCTTATGACAGCTTTAACATTCTGAGAAACATGCACATTTTCAAGAAGGATATTGATGGTATGTTTAATTGAATTCGATTATGATTATACTGATAAGTATGTTTTCTATCATCACACAGAAGTGTGGCAGTCACTGAACTGCTGCCTATTCAGGTCATATTCATGAATCATATTTTGGACGCTTTGGGAGACGGTTTCTATTGCTTCTCTTTGGGAGGGTCTATTGCAGGTACCCGAGGCAGGCTTTTCATACACGCCTCAACCCCTGAAACGAACAGCTTTCATGTCCCTGAAAACTTACACCCCCGAAAACCAACGTTAACAACCATTTAGAAGATGTATCTCCTATTAAAAATGGTGTTTGTTTTTTTAATGTTATGTTAGTCTTCAGCAATTTCTCTTCCCACCAAAAGGTTCCGCGGAACCGGCTCGTAAATACCAGTCCCATCCATGGCTGTCAGGGGTAAACTCACTCACTCATCTCACTCTCTGTGATCCAACCGTGGGATTCTTGATCCAGGTTGAAGCCACCAACTACTGTACCAATTACCCTCCCTTCAAACTAACATGAATTGATGTTGGTTTCCTAAAATAGGGGTGTTTCCCCCAAACTGGATGGTTTATTTCATGGAAAACCCTATTAAACATGGGATGATTTGGGGGTACCATTATTTTGGGAAACATCCAGATGGTGGTTTCAACTAGATGGTGGTTCCAACCCATGGCCCATGACTCGATGACTCGATTCAATACATATTTCTACTAATTATTGTCTAGGTGGTGGTTTCAATTTTTTTGGTATGTTCTTCCCTATTTGGGGAAGATTTCCAATTTGACGAGCATATTTTTCAAAGGGGTTGAAACCACCAACTAGTTAAATATTTTCACCCCTATCCCTGGGGAAATGATCCAATTTGACGAGCATATTTTTCAAATGGGTTGGTTCAACCACCACCTAGAATGATAGTTCGCCTTTGAAAATAGGCCTGTTTACGCCCCAAAAGGAACGATCAAAAATTCTAACCGTCCATTTGGGGAGTGTATAGTTGATTTTGGAATCTTCAAAATAAACGTTCCAAGGAAACACATGTGTTTGTTCAAGTACCCTCCAGGGAATTAACATATCCCACCTTGGGAAAAGGAAAATCACCTTCAAAATGGCATTTTTGGGGGATATGTTAGTTCCCTGGAGGGTATGTGGATTCTCTTTTAAAAGACTCAGGAGACGCATCAAGGAGATAAATTCGGCAGTGGAAATTATTCCCTGTCAACATGGTAAGGCGCCGATGGAGAAACTTTTCAATGTGAATCTTGGTTTTTTCAGTGGGATTTTCAGGGACCCCCAAGGACATGGGACCCCTTTATGGTAAGTTTCCCATCCTATTCCCATACCACTCCCATGTTCGAATCCCTAAAGATAATGGGAATAGTATGGGAAACTTACCATAAAGAGGTCCCATTATTGGGGGTCCCTGAGAATACCCTTGGTTTTTTATGACTCAAAAAAATGGAAGTGTCTACAAAGATGGGCCCCAACAAAAACCAGTTATAACCCAGATTCTCCATGTATGGAATATTTACTTACATTTACCATAGATGTATGATAAATGTAGGTAAATATTCCATATATGGAGCATCTGGGTTGTAACTGGTTATCATAACTTAACGGGTGAAAATTTCCCCCAGTGAAACCCATAAACCTCGGGGGATTGGGAACTGATACGGCAACATGGGAGGGTGAGAAACATGGGAGCAGCAAATCCGGAAAGCTGTGTCGACGTTTTATTAAGATTTGGTTGGGTTTTCTGACTTCATTGTATTTCCCCAGTCTTCCAAATATCTCCTGAGAAGGTACCAGGTGTTTTGGAAGGTAAATTTAGAATTTGAAATATGGATTAACTTGGAAGCTTTAAAAGATCACTTGCATTAGTCCGCTAGGTGGGGTTTCAAACATTTTGAATTTTCATCCCTACTTGGGGAAATGATCCAATTTGACTAATATTTTTCAAAGGGGTTGAAACCACCAACTAGTCCTGTTGTTTGTGTTGTTCCCCTTCACTGGGATGTGGTTCCAATGGCTTCGGTACCTGAGGCGTTGCTTTAATTTGGAAGCTGTGCCTTGGTCAGTTGAGGGATGAGGATCACAGACCCACAGACCAAAGCAGGGAGATACTGATGAAAAATATCACTCAGCCGGTGTATCTACTCATGTTCTGGATGGTGGCAACTCAAATCTTGTTTCTTTTCATCCCGAACCTTGGGGAAATGATCCAATTGGACGATTGCATATATTGTTCAGATGGGTGGCAAAAAACCACCAACTAATGGTGCACTGCTTCCTTCCAAGGAATCTAAGCAGTACCACCTAGTAACACCTCCTATTGCAATGTTTCTGCTGTAAAAACCCCAGTGATTTGATGGTCGGTCTTTGTTCCTTACCAACAAGCTTTGCCTCAGTGATTTAGTCGCCACCTGGTAAGGTGCTAGAGGAACAGTATATGGATGAAGATGAGTTCCGGCAATTTTATCAGCCCAAGATGGACCGTTCTGTGTCCAATGTGGGCGTTCAATGCGAAGGGGCGGTGGTGATGTTTGCATTCCAGCAATTTTTGGATGACTATTTGGACCAAGAAGAAACGGTTTCTTGTCTGAGATTTGTAGCAGGTTCATAGTCATGGTGAGTAGGGTGGCAAAACGTCTCTCCATAGAATAGACCAAAAATCGTGTCTTCCTTGCCATTGCTATTCACTTATGTGATTCTTGAACGTAGGAATTGTCCAAAAAGAATAGGTGCAACCGTTCTGGATGTATACATAGATCACATGATTACCCTTATGGTATTTGTTTTGCGAGTTTCTTGGTGGCTTTTGATTTCCAGAGGCAAAAGATTTTCTTCGCGTCAAAGCGGTTCTGAACGTCGCTGGCAGTGACCAAAAGTTCGTCTTGCAATGTGTTCATATGCTCCTTGGAATGACGGAGATTGATATTGGATCTACCCTAAACCCTCGAACAGTAGCAAATGAAGGTTTATAGGGATTCCCTACTACAAATGTAATATTTGTGGTGGTGACTGTTGCAGGGAGAAGTGGATTTGAATTGATGTTCGAATTCGTTTTCATTTCGTTCATTTGCTTCAGATGGTATCAACATCCCATCCAGTCATATCCAGTCCCGATTGCTGCAGTTGGGATGTCATGAAAATGGCGGGTCCTTAGATTTTCATGACATCCGTTGGGGACAACTCGCGTTTAGAGCCCAACATGGGATACTGTTGATGGAAGAAATCCGGCTAACCAGTTGAGGTTGGTACTTTATCCCATTATTTACAAGTTTACAAGGTTTTGTACATCCCAGGTTGCCCAGATTTCTGAACCATCAACGGGGGGCGTTTTTTGTCCATAGGAAAACTACTGCCTGAGAATTCCCCCTGCCTGTTAACAATCGCATGAGAGGGTCGAATTGGGGGAGCTCACCTCCAATTTTCTAGACTGATGTACTAATATAATTCCATGCCACCCGATATGAATCACATCTAATTCTAGGTGGTGGTTTGAAACATTTTTTATTTTCACCCCTACTTGGGGAAGGTTTCCAATTTGACTAATATTTTTCAAATGGGTTGAAACCACCAGAATTTGACGTGTTTCTTTTGCTTCTTGTTTCTTAGTGCAATTGTTGTTGGTTGTTCTTTTGTTCCCTCAAAGATGAGGATACATCCCACAGAAGTAAGTAAGTATATAGCTCACATCTTCTCTGTCATCCTGGTATGCCTAAAAATGCTTGACTATCATACGGGATCAAAAAAGACAACAACAGCGACGACGACAACAACAACCACAACAACAACAACAAATAATAATTATCAACATCCTACATTGGATGGTTGATTTGTTGATGGGTTTTGGCCAGATACCACCCCAAAGTTTAACAGCTCGCCCCTGAAAACAAGGGTGGTTGGAAGACAATTCTTTCCTATTTGGGAAGGTTTTTGCCAGATTGATACACTCCAGTAAACTAACATAGTAACATAGCAATGGAAAATACACCCTTGGATCTTTGAAGATGTATTTCTTTCCTAGTACTGTCAAACAAAATGGGGATATTCCAGCCAGCTATGTGAGTCTACCAGGGAAATTTTCCCATCCCCATAGCATGCAATGGTTGCGAAAAGCGAAGAATTTCGACTCTTCAACAGACCAAGGCTGCGCAATCAAGGTTTTACTCGACCATGGGCTGAGAACGAGAAACGAGAAAATCGCATCATCTTCATTGGACGTGGCATGCAACCACGAAGAGAAAAGTTGACAGAACCTTGGGATGGATTCATGGGTATACGAGCTTATCGGCTTGCCATTTAGCCATCAACTTACTCAGTTCATGGCTATATGTAATCCTTTTTTTGGCGGGGATTACATTTTTTATATGTTCCGATAAAGTTTAAACTTCTATATTTTTGATGGATCCGAGATGGCTGAGGAAGCCAACAAAAATTGTTTTAGTTTGAGTGTTGTTCAGGTTGATTTTTTTTGGGCGGATGGACGTGAACTGCAACTATGATATAACTTTGCCAAATCAAACAAATCTTCTCTAGTTGGTGGTTTCAAGCATTTTTTTATTTTCACCCCTATTTGGGGAAGATTCCCATTTTGACTAATATTTTTCAATGGGGTTGAAACCACCAACTAGTTCTGTTCTTTTTTTGTGTTTTCTGTTGAAAACATCGCTTCAGAAATACTCTCCACAAAACTAGGATATCCCCTACCAGCCGGCACTTTTGAGTCGATGATTTGGCTCCTTGTTCCCAAGGTGGGATATGTTCGTTTCCCGGAGGGTACGCCCCCAAAGTTTAACTTGGAACCTGAAAATGGTGCTTTCCACAAGGAACATCCTCTTCCATGGGACCATTTTCAGGTTCTATGTTCGTTTTGCGGGGTCCTTGGAGGATCATCCCAGTTAGTAAGTGGTTAGTAACCATAGTTAATATACAAGTCGCCCCAAATTTGGTTGTTCCCCATCCAAATGGCCATTCATGGCGTATATGAAATATACATACACCCCCGAAAACTAACATGTCCCCTAAAAAGGGGCGATTTCAATAGGAAATACCTCTTCCAACCATTGATTTTCAGGGGACATGTTAGTTTTCCAGGGAGTATATGATATATGGGCGATTAGTAATCACTTACTACGTCATCCAGCCATATTCTTAGACGACGATTGGAGTGTCCAATCGCCTAAAAACCGGCGATTGGATCCCAAGGGTGGGATGATCCATGGCGAAAGTCAACCTAACCCAACCCCTTGGCTAGTACCCTGCTTTCCCTTGAATACCGCCGTATTAGACCTCTGTTTCTAAGTGGGGGTAGCTTTTTTCGGGGGCGTAGGTTAACTATAGTCATAAAAAATTAGTATAGTGATAGTGTTTCTTGGTATTTGCTCAACTTCTTATGATCAGATCCGTCGTTCACCCTCCCGAAGTTTAACATAGCCCCTGAAAAATTATGGTTGGAAGACTACTTTCCTTTTGGGATGGTATATTCTCAGGGTCTATGTTAAACTTCGGGGGTGTATCATCAGATCCGTCGTTAAATTGGGTCCACCCTGCTTCTGAAAAGGAAGGCTTTAAAGCTTGCATAGCATCTGCCCTTCGCTTCGATGTGGGAACACGCATCAAAGCTCGAGTCAATCCGGGACCTGATGGCTGGGAAGAAGGCGGTCGGCCTTACGATTCGATGGATGGTGGGGCTGCATCGAAGGGCTACCCCCTGGAAGTTTAACTTAGCCCCTGAAAGATGATGGTTGGAAGACTATTTTCCTATTGGGAAGGTAACTTTTCAGGGGCTATGTTAAACTTCGGGAGGGTATCCTCACCCGAAAAGTAGGGAATGAGGTCGAATGAAGCTATACATGGATATTATGGGGATGAAACTTCCCTCATTCCCTACTTTTCGGGCCAGCTTGTTATTAAGGGATCATGGTGGTTGATAATTAAAAAAAGATCCCTGAAGGGAGTAGGCAAACCACCTGGAATGATTGGGGAAGATGTTTTTTTTTCCTGGGGGGAGGCCAAGGGGTTTTTCAACAAGATAGGCTTCAGATTGGCTGTTTTCGTGGATTCGTGGTTTCTTTAGGGGTAAAAAGATCTATTTTCGGACCACATTTTGGAGGATTTCAATCCAAATGCCTTAGAAAGACGAATCGTATCTCTAAGCCAGTCTTTTTGATGTTTTTTGGGAGGGTTGGGTTGTTTTGGCTCTATGGGATTATAGGGGCCACGTTTTGGGGTGTGAAAAACTACCTGTTGAGGAATGTCCGGTTTTCCGGATCTGTCTCCACTTGAATTTCCAATTCTACCTGGCATTGCCAAACGACTTGAGGCAATTTGGGGCCACCTGATGTTCTCCTGCTAGATAACTGGCCACTTTGTGTTTTTTCTGTGTAAATCCGAATGTTTCGTGGCAAAGGCGAAGTGATTTCACTGACAAGTGCTATGATTGGATTGAGGAAGGATAAGAATGTTTGAACATGTTTGCACTAATTTGAATGGAAAAATGAAATAAGAAACCAGGTATGGAAGCCCACATGAGGATTGTAAAATGTTATTCTTACAATCCATTTTTGCCATGGACCTTGCCAGGCGAGGTCTTAAAACAGTGGGATGAATGCAATGCCTATCGCTTGCAACTAGATGATGGAACCGAAGTACATGCACCTATGGATGATGATAGTTTTGTCATGAAGGCATGAGGTAGCTCGGCCTGGAGAATCATCAAACAGCAGATGTTTGCAGTGAGCAAATATCCGTCCCTGGGTTTTTGTTTTTTTTGTAGGGGATACCCTCCTCGGAACTAACATATCCCATTTTAAAGGTACTTTTGAAGATGATTTTCCTATTCCCCAGGTGGGATATGTTAATTCCCTGGTAATTAAAACATAAAAGAACTTCTCAGTGATAACTTAGGAGTTTAATAATATTAAGGGTTCCCTATGCATCCAACAGTTCTCATGGAATCTCATGAGGCAAATGATCAATTTAAGGGCAAAACTCCATGACCTCTAAACACCGCCGGGTTGGGAGGAATTCCGGACCAAATGGTGGCCATCCCCAAGGTTGGCCCGGATGTATAAATTCGAATCCAACAGGCGGTTGCCCCCACCCAAAGGGATCATAGTTTTCACCCCATCCCTTTATATCAATGGAGTGAACCCTGGTTCCCTTACTAGGTGGGATCCGTAGCATATTATAATCACCCAATCGGCAAGGACTATAAGTGGTATATAAGTGGCATTTTTCCTGCCAATTTGGGTGATTATATATCACCGATCCCACCTAGTAGGGGAACCAGAAACAGCTATTGACTATAAGGCCTCTTTTCTGGTGAAAAACTGCAGTTTCACTGCAGGTTCGTGTTGAGATTTCCATCAATTTTTCTGGCCCAGTTTTTTTAGAACCTGTAAAGGGAAAGTGGGACCACGACAGACGTAAAGACTGGAAACAAAAATTGACGAAGTTGCTGAATTTTGCTGCCTTTTTTTTCGCGCCGTATCATGACCCTATATTCAATTTGGCAAAGTGTTTATTTCCGTAGCTGATTTGCTTTTGGCATTATCACAGGGGATACTCCACCACCATCAAAGGATATTAAAAAAACAAGGTGTTTTGCTCGCTATAAGGGCCTGGATTCAGTTGAAACAATGCTTAACCAACCCCCTTTTTGTGAAACTCTGATCTGTGGACTTGTTTTGTTTGTTTTGTGGAGGTGAAGGGGAGCAAGGTGTAATTCTTCAATCTCTCCAAACAAAACTCCTTTTTTTTGGGGAAGCATCTGAATTGTGCATATATACTGTCGTGAAAGTAGATGACTAGCCACTCCCAAAAGCTTGCGAATCGTGGCCCGGGCCACGATAAAACCAGATACATGGGATTGGCAATCGCCATCTACTTTCTGGGTGGTATATGTGAAATGAGAAACTTTTATTATGAAGCTTTTGACGCACGTTGCAATGATGTTTGTTAAAATGTTCACCCCGAACCCCTGGGGAAATCATCGAATTTGACGTTCGCATATGTTTCAAATGGGTTGGTTCAACCCCCCAACTAGCCTTCATACCCTCCGAGAATCCAAGGTTTAAAAAAGAAAGCACCGAGGCATAAACACCAGCCTTCTTTGAATGTTGGATTTGCGTGCCTGTCATGCTTCGAGGGGAGGTGTTCTTGGGTGGTTCAAGCTTTAAAACAACAAGAATACCATGACTGTATGATGTTGTATGTTTGTTGTATGTGCTTAGCAAAGTGTTCTTTGGCATTTGTTTTCAGGTGATAGGCTTGAACCACTATCAGTGAGAAACCGTTGAAAAACAACGGTTTCTGACAAAATCACAGGGTTTCTTCGGCTTTTAATAGGTAAATCGCTCCGAGATTTTGACACAGGCCCAACGGACAGAGCACAAACAAAGACCGTGGCAGAACTGTTTTTTTCAGGGGTAATTAAATTGTCCATTTGGTGGCATCAAAATATGCAAATGTATGATAATTTTGAGGGATTTCCCTTCTGATAGTGCACTGTTTGGGCTGGTAATTTTGATCACCCCTGTTTTTTGGTCAAAAGGACCTGGCTACCCGAAAGATCCAGATATCTCACAAACATGGGTCTCAAGCACGTTTTTTGGTGAAACTGCTTTTGGAGACGCTCCTCAGGAAACTCTTTTGGCACACCGGTCCCTACTGAGTAGCTATCTTAACGATATGGGGGAATGTACAACTGAGGCTGTCATTGGATATCTGAATCATATCATGATGATATTACTCCCCTGAAAACTAACATGTCCCCTGGAAATTGATGGTTGGAAGATGTATTTCCTATTGAAATAGTCCCTTTTTGGGGGACATGTTAGTTTTCCAGGGTGTATGCGATCGCCTAAGTTCCATTTTGTAGATTGTGTACTCATCTTGTTGGGTAATTCGTCACACTGTTTCATAGAACATCTTTCGCGAAAGATGAGACGCACCAGGATACCTCACGAAAGGTATCTTGTTAGTTTCTTTTCCTTCAGCTGAAGGCAGTGTTATTTTGGGCTTGTAGCAGAGGATGATCATGGTATCACAGGGGAACTCCAAAGAAATGATGCTGAAAAAGGACAGAAGATGGGGATTCATATTAAAACCCTACTATATAAATTTTACATCGAAATCAAACATGAACATGGAGTTTCCACAAAAAATGTAGAAATCCGTAGGTTCAGATGATTTTCCGCAAGTTTAATTGGGGTGATTTTTTGGGTTCCAGCCTCTGGTGATTACCAAGAAAGGCCTGCCTTATTTGCTGGAAGCTGTAGGTATTTGTTTAGGGTGAGGCCCCCCGTAATGTTCCATGGTATCCGATATCCTTGAAGAAGATATGTGACTCAAGCAGGGTCAAAGGAGCTGTTGATTACTGTTGATGGTGAAGTTAAATCCCAAGGCCAACCATCGGTTGGATGGTGCCAATTTACCATGTAAATCATGGGATATTTACCAGATCAACTAATAAAGCCCGGGATATCTTCCATCAACAGTATGGAATTGTTCAGGAAGATAGATGAAGGATGGTGACTATAGTTTATATATAGCAATTCCCTGACGCTTTTCTCAAAGTGACTAGGATTTTTTCCTGGTGTAAAGCCAATAGGATTGGTAGAAGGCAATTGGAATCGATCAGCACATATTCACATCCCAGCAACTGGTGGCAATCAAACAGAATTGTAGTATCACCAAGCAGGCAAGGCTGAAAACATTTGGGAATGTCATGTTTAGTGGTTTGGGGATGCCATCTTTAGTTAATTATAGTACAGACAAAAAAATACAAGGAGGTTTATCTTATCAGGACAAGTTGAGGGTGCCAATGTATCAGATAGGGAATCCTAGCTAACCTCCTTAAATTTATATAGCTCGACCAAAATAAGTTTCAACGCAAGTTTTAGCACTATTACTCCCTTGAATTCTAACATGACAACGGAAAATCAAAATGTTTAATAGGAGATACAGTACATCTTCAATTTGTTTTTGGTTGTCCATTATTATCATGTTAGTTTTCCGGGGCGTAGATGGTTTTCAATCATCATTTTTCCTTCAAGTTTTTTCTGTTTGGCGGCTACTTCACCCCCAGACCCCGGAGTGTCCAGTGAGTCAACTGTACCGTTTGCCACGTTTCCATGCAGGACAATTTTCCGGACTCCTTTGAAATCTACCACCAAGACGAGCAGATTTGTGTGAAAAGGACTCGAGTTTTAGTTTTGGTAAAGTTTTTTTGGTAAGATTTTGTGGCGCAGAAAAGCACATAAACCACCTAGTACATTGGAGGTATTGCCACCCCTATAATTAGAAGCCCCTATAATTTGATGTGGAGATATGTTCTTGTTTATCCCACTTAAACCTTACCATTCAACCTCTCTAAGTTACAAAGATGTTAAACCTTATATCGGGGTTTCCTAAAATAGTGGTACCCCAAAAAGGATGGTTTATAATGGAAAACCCTATTGAAATGGATGATTTGGGGGTACCACCATTTTAGGAAACCCCCATATGGAAAAGGTTTGGGATAATTACTGTGAGCAATTTTGGGCAACTAGGGGACCATAGGGGACCTCATAGTAACACGGGGAAAGTAGAGATGATTGATATACAAGCAACACAAGCTGTTGGTCACTGCCTGTTGGCAAAGTTACTCTCCGTGAAACTAACAGGTATAGGCCCTAGAGATGATGGTTTCCAATAGGAATCTCCTTTTCCAGGGGTCAATTTCCAGGGGATATGTTAGTTTCAGGGAGGGTGACACTCCTCCGTGTAAACTAACAACTGGTGATTGCGATTGCTTTGAGATCATATAAAACCACAACAATTCAATAGGTTCGAGAAAACGCATTTGTCAGACCAACACCCAGCTGAACTGCGAGCTATTGTCATGGATTGCATGGAATTTTATTTCTTGGCAACAAGGGTTTAAGAGGTCGGAAAGGAAGAACTTGAACTTCTATCCTCGGGAAAAACTATAGTCCAACCCGTTCCTGGCGGGAAGATGTGAGAAAAAAAACGCAGGTCTTGTATTTTAATTTTGTATTAGCCTCCCTGAAACTAACAGCAAAAGCCCCTGAAAATAGGCAAACTCCCAAAAGGAACATCATCTTCCAAGCATCAATTTTCAGGGGCAAAAATGTTAGTTTCAGGGAGCGTAAACCCCGGAAATCTAACATAGCTACCAAAACTAGGTGGTGGTTTCAAATATTTTTTATTTTCACCCCAATTTGGGGAAGATTCCCATTTTGACTAATATGTTTCAAATGGGTTGAAACCACCAACTAGAAAATGATGGTTTGGAAAAAAAATATTTCATGTCAAACGGACCTTCCACAGGCCCGCCCAAATGGTTTGTTACAGGGTTTCCATTCACCATTTTTTTTCGTAGCTAATGGGCACCCCTTGGAAGGTGCTGGTATATGGGGATTTCCTAAAATGCTGGTACCCAACAACCATGGGTTTTCCTACTCAAGATCATTTTGAGATGTTTTGGGGGTACCACCATTTAAGGAAACACCCATATATGTTTGCATGTAATACTGTATTTTATGTCGTTTTGGCTCACCGGGACATTGTTACGGCTCCCTTCTCCCACATCTCATTTTTGTTGCAGGATTGATGGTGGACAGACTACCTGGGCGTTAAATCTAAAAATCCATTGCCAACCACTTCAACCAAAGGCGGGGCAAAAATGACATGGAGGAATGACATGGAAGGACAGGGGAAGTGCTGGGAATTGGAATCTCTCCGTGAAAGAGTGTGGTATGAGTGCGTATGATTGCTGGGGCAAGTTCATGCCAAGTTAGCTGGGAGGGACCACACCCTCAGCGAACAATAAACAATAAACAACACATACACATACCAAGAGTATACACATACAAAGGTCATGACCATCCAAAAACTTCGCAACTGAAAAACACACAGGGGGAGGAAATTGTCACATGAATTACTCCTGTCCCTTTGACATTTGCAAATTCAAAGATGTGATGCCCTTCCCAAACAAATAAGGCCTTACTAACGCTTTATTAACCACCATGATCCCTTATAAGTAATAAGGCCTTATTTCTTTGTCATTTTCCCGTGGCATTGGGGGAGCATCCATAGATTCCCATGATTGCTTCTACTGAAATCAACTTGTTTCAGGTAGATGAGCCAAGGACAGGGGAGACTGGAAGGATTTTTTGTTCAGCCCGGATGGGTTTGTTTTTACTCGGTACCGTGTCCTCCTAGGCTGTGATATTTTTCAGGAGCGATGAAGGGAGCTATGTTGGTGATCTATTTTCCCTACTAATTGGGGAGCTTAAGAGTCCCAGAATCTTCGAAATCACAGGGTAGCTTCAGGTTTATTTGTGTGGACAGGGAGAATTTAATTGAAGAGAACAGGTTTTAACTGAACAAATGTTGAATCGTTGAAATACAATTTCGACAAAATGTTTTCACATCCCCAAGTACAAACAGAACATGATATAGATTCTATTGATTATACTTGAGCAATGAACAAAAAACCTTGTTGTTTAGGGTTACGTAGGGGAATATACCAATTCAAAGGATCTCTAATAAACAACCAGGATTCAATGGAGAGTAAGGCCGTTTTTTTTTTCGTGGCTCACTTGTTCACTCATCTCAGGAGCATCGATCGAGAGGAGGTTCACCTTCAACAAGGGCCAAAAGATCCTCCAAACACCCAGGAGATGATATGGATGTTTCCGAAAATAGGGGTACCCCAAAATGGAGGTACTCACCTATATAAGCTATATGTAAGGCTTATGTAAGGGAAAACCCATTCCCAAAATGGCCTTATAAGGTTCAGTACCTCCATTTTAGGTACCTGAAACTCCTGGTGATGGTGGGAGCACAGCTGGCGGATATGGAAGGGTTTTTTTCCCTAGGAATCAAAAGAAGAAAATGGGGTTTTAAACAGGGGTCCACAAGATCACCAAATATCCTTGACACATTTGACACCTTTTTTTGGTTCAGGCAAACACTGTTCTTTTTTCTTTTGTTGATAGACTTTTATTGTTTTTGTTTGATGGCTTTGCACCTTTAGCTCCTGTTTTAAACAATCCAACCCAAAAAATCACCCCTGAAGAACTACAGCCCTGAAATTTAACATGGAACCTGAAAAGAAGTCCCAACAAAAAGGAAGTTCCTCAAAAAAAACATCATTTTCAGCTTCCGTGTTAAATTTTCCGCGGAGTATCTATTATATTTTTGTATAATCCCCCTGCCAAATGGTCAATGAGATTCCCATGAGTCTTCCTTCACTGCGAAGGACGAAGATGTGCAGATGCAAGAAGAGCAAGTCACAAGGCATTGCAGCCCTCGTTTGATGGCTGTGCCTCGGCGTAGACTTCGGCCGAGTTTTTGGTCCCGGTGAGTTTTTGGGCGTTGCGTGGAAAAACCCGGGAGCCTGAAACGAAAAAGGTGAATTTTCCCTGAAAAAGATGGGGATGAGTTGGAAATTCATGAAATTTCTCCCACTTCTCTTGGGATTATTTTTGCAACCACCAAAATTCTACCTTTTTATCTGGGGGATTTTGGATTAACACTTTCGATTGGGAGGGGGTTATGGAAGATTAAGGGATGATGGGAGAGACAGGATCTCACAAGTTGGTTTTTGGCGTTGACCCAAGAGGTTAAGGCATCACTGCGAAGATCCTATGACTCCCTCATTGGCCAGGAAAGATTGGGAAGAGCTTTGAGTGTTGGCGCGAACGGGCTCAAGGACATTTGAGAGACCATGCTCAGGTTCTTCAAAGGCCATCACGCCTCCTTCAAATTTGTTTGAGATAGCCCCAAAAAAGGCCTCGAATCCTCGGCCCCCACACAACTTCTCTTCTTCTGAGCCGGTCTGTGAAGCACGTGCTGCTGCCGGCGCTGCCTGGAAATACACCTTTCATGGTCGAAAGGTGAGGAAACAAAGCAGGCATTTGCACCAATTTGGGTGAAGCGATTAGCGCCGTTTCAGGAGGAGAGGAAGCGTTCAAACAGTTCCTGTTCCCTGCTTGAAAACTGCCTTGAGCTTTGCATGATTTGAACAATTTGGGATTTTTGAGGGTATTCTCTCCCCTTCTGAGATTGAATCCAAAAACAAAGAGTTTCCACATGAACCTGGCAAACTCGGGAGAACCTGCCTTAATCCATTCCTACAAGGTGTGCCCCCAGCTAGTTATAAATTGAGTTTTGGGGCCTTTACTAAATTCGCTGAAAATTCACGGGTAACTGGGGTTATTTCATCCTACTTTTACGAGTCATAAACCTGTTTATAACTGGTTTTTGGGTCCACTCTTGTAAGATCATTTAGACATATACCTTGGGATGAGAGGCACCCAAATGCCACTGGAAAACTCACCAGGATTTTGACACGACTCATTTTTTTGGGTAGGCAACCAGAGATCCCAACGGCAGAGCCGACTCAACTTCCATTTGGAATTTGGAATTGAAAACCACGGGTAAAAGAGCTGAAAACAAAACACCAAGAAACCCATACATTTTAAACCCTTCACACCTTCTTGCCAAAACTTCCAAGGGAAAAATTTAAATGTGTTCTGTGGTTTAGTTTGGTGAAATTGACCTTTTTTGGATATGGAAAATTCACCCATTGCCAGTTGTTTCACTGCAGATTCACTCAATTCACTGAATCTCGCTGCGTCGTGACGGCGTCGTGCCTTGGTCTCGAGGTGAATTTGCCGGAACCTTTGGGACCAAAGCTCTTCATTTTAGGTGAACCTGTACTACATCGCACCTGGGATTGGAAAAAATCATGGTTGGTCAACCCTCCCACCCCAAATGCCAAGATGTTTGTTTCCAAGAAAATTGACCGGCCTTCTTACCAAGGCCTTAAGAGATCATGGTGTTGAAAAATCCCTTTCCCTCCCTGAAACTAACAGCTCGCACCCACAAACCCACTTTCCTTTTGGGAGTTTGCCTATTTTCAGAGCTTTTTGCTGTTAGTTTCAGGGATGGTAAAATTTGGTTTGATTTGGCAGGGCAAATGTGGCATTTGAGGGGTACCAGGTACCAGAGTTACTGAGTTCCATGTTGGCGGGACTTTGAAAGGGCCATCATTTTTTCTAGGCAACTTATAGCAACCTTTCCCGCCGGTTGGTCACCCCAAAAGGTACTTTAGTAAGGGAATCCTCCCCCAAAATGACAGGGGATGGGCCCACAGTCAAAGTGAAATGGCCTTAATTCAGGTGAAGGATTTATAATAAGTTGCCCAGATTCTTCTGATTCTATCAGAGATTTGTTTGTTGGAAGACTTTTTGTTTGTTTAAGGCTTTAAGGTAGGTTTTTACTTTCTACCATGGGGTTCATCACCATTGAATGCCACTTGGGAGATTTTTTCTGCAACCACCTTCAGCAAGTCCAAGAAGAATGGATGAAGTGATCCTTCCTTTGGAATTTTCAGGTGAGCAATTTAAAAGAAACAACCTAGTTGTTTAAGGTATATAGGGGATTATACTAATTACCCAATTATTTAGGGATTATAATAAGCTTTATAAAGATCCCTATTAAACAACCAGGATGCAATGGAAAGTAACAATAAGGTTTTTTTTCGCAGCTCAGTGAGGTGTATACCTTAGCTTATTTTGACACCTGCTACCGGTGATCCTCCGAAAAACACCCCTCCTTTGGTGTGGCGTTACCTCCCAGGCCCACTACTCACTGACCCACCAGGATTATTGTAGGTTTAGGTTCGGGGATTCCAACCACTAAACCTTCGATTGTTGCTGGCACTGGGAGGGAGGTCACACCAGGTCACCATCCTTTCCTAACCAAAACTCGTTGGTCGAATTTCTTTGGTGATGGGACGAAAGTTTCCGGTGAAGCGACATCACTGTAACCACACTCCGGATAGATGGTGGAAAGAAGTAATTAGGGGACATCCTGTCCCTAAAATGGCTTGATGTGCAGGCAGGCAGCTTAATGCAACCTCTATAGGTTTGGGTCTCATCTTGCTACCCAACTTATGTACCCAACAAAAGCTACGAGGAACGGAGTGGAGATCATCTCCTGCAAAATTGAGCCGAAATGAAAAACTCAAACGTTATGGCAGAAGATGGCTAAGATGGGTTTTTGGTTGTTACGTGTTTTCACACAGCTGTGATAAGGGTTGAACATTAGATTAGGCAACTTCGACTGCCTGATGGACATGTTCAATTCAAGTGATGATTCACCTTTTCATTGGATCATTTAACTTGACTCATGGCATATTTTGATGATACCTAACAAAGAACCATAAAGAAACATGGACAGCCTGTCAAGGGGCACACAAGGACGGATACATTTGTTACTGAAATCATCAGATTGCGATGATGAAGCGGCATGTGACCACTTAGGCTACTATACGGTTTATGACTGGGAAGAGAAGAGGCCGCTGATGACTGACATTTGCGGATAATTTGTGCTGAAATTCCACAGGACATGTAGGCAAACAAGAAACAAGTACAATGGGATGCACATTGAAACATTTGAAGAAATCTCGTCATGATGCAGTGGTCAAAGATCCTAAAGAGGAAATGAGTCTGGTTTTGTTTGGGACTCATTTTTTTAATTGCAAGAGACCGAGAGGCATCGATGTCTCATGCAACTGCCGTCCTATAGCTTTCATGTGACGTTCAGAGCTAATTTCCAACAGCAAACATGTTCAAAACACAAGCTTCAACAGAAGGCAGAAAACAAGACATATGGTTATTTTTTGGTGCGAGAAGGGCGAGACTACCGTGTCCATTCTCTTCAAAAAAGTCTCCCCCATGACGTTGGAAGATCCTCTGAACCAACCAGAATGTTATAGAATCCTGCAGGACATCAAGTTGAGTCGCTCGCCGGAACTTTTTTTATATCTCAAAAAATGGAGAGTTCAGTGGGGTGGGGGGATTCCTTGTCAACATCTGTTTAAAAGATACGGTAATCGGGGCCTTTTTAATCAGCAACGCAGGGCACGACTCTTGACAAGATGCTAGGCGGTGGTTTCAAGGATTTGTTATTTTCAGCCCTACTTGGGGAAGAGTTGCAATTTGACGAGCATATTTTTAAGATGGGTTGGTTCAACCACCAACCAGAGATGTCATATGGTTGATATCATAATAGCTTCTACCTCTTCCAATCCTTTCAGCAGCGACCTTGGAGAGGTGAAGTCACGAGTCACGAGTCACGTGACCCCAATTGGTGACCTCCAACGATTGTCACTTTGAATGACTTGCTAGGTGGTGGCAACTCAATTATTTTTGTCATTTTCACCCCGAAACTCTGGGGAAATGATCCAATTTGACGTTCGCATATTTTTCAAATGGGGTTGGTTCAACCACCAGCTAGCTTGGTCCTTCCCGTAGATCCAGCTGGGATCCAGCAGCTAGGATCTTGTTGACGGTTTCTGCCGCCAGGGTGGGCTTTGCTTTAGCCAATACCCAGCGGAACACCATGGACATGTCGCAGTTAGGACGTGGCACTTTGCCCAAGGAAGTGGATCCTTGGTCGACCAGATGTCCATAGGTGGTTGGAATGGAATACCTGGAATTTTTGCTCCATGGGACTGGAATAAACATCCCACATGAATATCATGAATTTATGGTTTTTATGTAGGTAAATATGGCAATCCCATGGAGCATATGGGATAATTTTTGGTGTTTTGGGTCTATTTTCAGGGGGCGTTTGGTGTTAGTTTCATTTGTAAAGTATGTGTGTCTCTGTGCATGTTTTTGTTTGGGGGGACATTTCACCACAAGTTTTCGGGGATTTCCCATGCCTTTTTGTTTACAGGATCAAAACCTGGGGACCTGGTTGCTTTTGCATGCTTCGACCTTACTTGGAGGATCATCCCATTTACTAAGTAACCCCTATTTATAAGCGATTTAGGCCATCATTTGGAAGGGGAATAACCCCAATTAGGGGACTTACTAACCATGGTTATTAACCACTTACTAAATGGGATGATCCTCCAAGTAGAAAATGCCATAGTCAATGAAACATCCAAGCTATTTGGTCAAGGGGCCGTTTCCCGAAAAAACTATGGCTGGGTCAACCTACCCCCGCCTGCGGTACCCCCACCCCCCAGAAATAAGGTTGGTTGCACTAAGGGCTAATTAACCAGTGATTTCGGGTAGGTTGACCAGCCGTGAACAAACCCAATCTCTGTGTTTATTTGTTTCTGTGGCAAAACCGAGTGTTTGACCAAGGAAAATCCATCTGGATGGTTTAATGATAGGCTTTGTAAGGGTGGCAGGGACCAAGTGGAAGGGGGTAAGCGTGAACTTGAACGCCCTAGGGTTCCACCCTGCTGGGGGCAAAGGCAAGAAGGTCTGATGAATTGGTGAAGCAGTGGGACAAGGGTGGGTGGCACAGAAAAAGTTTGGAACAGATGTTCCAGTTTTGCGGCTACAATCCGGATGCGTTCGTCATCGAGTTGGAGCTCATCCAATCGGACAGTTTAGAGAATGAATGGATTGTTGAAGGTCAATATGCATCGGAGACATGCATGGAAGAATGGGGGTGGTCCAAGCAACGGATCGACGCTGTGAAGGCCGAAGCCAGGAAAGACCCGAAACACTTGATGAGGAAGGACAAGTATGAGCCTGGTGTTTTCATCCCTACCCCCTTAGCCTGTATTTTGGCAGGGGGGAGGTTCGAAAATGTAATTTACATTTTTTTGGGGAGGGTAGGTCCCCCTCTTAAATGTAAGTTGAGGTACCCCAAGGTGCCAGATTTCATTTTTTTTGGGGGAGGGCCCCCCCCCCGAAAAAAATGAAATATAGGACCTTTAAGGTGTCTAAGTTACATTTTTTGCACCCCCCCTACCCCTTGGAAAGATTTCGTGGCAGAACAGAAGAAAAAAGAGATGGGGGGGGCGGGGTGCAAAAAATGTAGCTTGAATAGCTTGAACATTTTTAGACATTTTTAGACCCCCCATCCACGGAGTTGTCCCCATTCAATTTTTGAGAGAAAATCCATGTCCGATTTCTGGATCAGTGATTGTGATTTGATATGAATTTGAAATGATTTGAGGAATGAATTTGAGAAAGCTTTTTGCATTTACAGCGTATAGTTGCAAAGGACTGCTCATAAACCACCCGGAAAATGTAAGTTACATTTATCAAAAAATGTAAGTTACATTTTTGGACCTCCCCCCAAAATTTCACTGAATGACCTTAAGAAATGTAACTTACAGAAATTGAGGTCCAAAGCAGAAAAATGTAACTTACATTTTTAAGGTGTCAAAAGTCCAGAAAATGTAACTTACATTTTCGGACCACCCCCCCCCTTTAAAAGGGTAGGGATGTGTTTTCCTCTACTGGGCGGAGACATGCATCAAAGGCCAGAACAAGCGATCTAGCAAATTGGAACTTGTTCATGATGGAGTCACTGGCTGTGCCACTATCTCCTCTTCTTTTGCCTGGAGTGACCCTTTCGCGAAGACACTGACTGTGTCGCTGTCTTTGCCTTCCTCCCTTTTTCCTTTGCTATGTGGTCTGGCGGGGCTTCACTACATCATGCAGAAGAACATTTGAGAGGAATCTGAGGTCGCTCGTCAACTTTCAGGCACGCCGTCGATCACTTCGTGATTCGTTTCACCTGACATCTCGGTACTTCTGTCATCGGTGCCTCCTTTTTTCGTATCGGATGAGCGCTCTTGTCACAGGTATCTCGAACCCAATGACTGCTCTGCGCCGATTCCTCCTGCTTCTAGTGCACCGTTGATGACTTGACTCCTGAATGATCTTCTCGTCTTCGATTCACTCGACCGCGGAGGTGTTTCTTATAAGAAACCTTTTTGAAGCATATGATACAATAGGGAAGATTGGCTACCCTTCTGAATTCTGGACAGCCCTTAATTTAACAGACCCTCACCGAAAAGCATATAGTTCAACTATAGTCAAATGTAAGCAAGGGTGCATGCATGAGATATGAATACTAGGTGTATCATATGTATATCCATGTTCCACTACTTCATGGGATTTTTGCCAGATTCTTTTAGGGAAGGGACTCTTATTTTTTAGAGAGGGGTGCACCCAAGAGATAGATTTGAAGTTTTATCAATCTCCTGGGAGAAAGAGGCGACGCTTTTGGCCATTTCTTATCCACGTGCCGATCAGGGCTGAATCAACGGTGATCAAACCTATTCATCTCCATGTTCTCGGAATAGCGGGCTGTAGCATGCTCCGGTAGACTAGCATAGCAATGGAAGATGTGTTATATACTTGAAGCGAGTGATTCAATTTGACCTTTTATCCCCCCAGTTACTAGTTGGAGGTCACCCAACACAACCGTTGATTTTCGGTCACATAAACTCACCATTCAAAGAAAAGATCCACCATGGCGGAATACCTCCAGGAAGATGATGGTCAAATAACCATTGTTTTGGCTTGCGAATTGTTTTTTGAGGGGTTGACCAATCTAACGGCATTCCGGCATTCCTCCACCCAATGCCATTTCTTGCCCCACCAAGAAATAAGGCCAGGCCTTACTAACGGGATGATTAACTTCCATGATCCCTTAACAAGGCCTAGAAATAGTAAGGCTTTACAAGGTGGGCCCAAGATCACCAGTTTGTAAGGTAGTTATAGTTATAATTTCTATTTGGAGGGGTCAGTGAACCCCAGTTACCCATTTATTTGAGGCCATCTATCTATCTACCAATCTATCTACATATATAATCATATATATATATATTTACAAGTAGTAGAAATAAGGCTCACCTTTGTAGGTCTTCACAATTTGACAACGCCAAGGACATGTTGCTGATGCAAAGGCATATGGAGGCCGGACTTTTTGTTTGGACCGAAGTATGGCTGGAAGTTTGGGTCGATCAACTCACATTGCTTTCCTGTGGTAGGATTCTTTTACTTTTCATATTGTTGATGGTTCAGAAATCCGGCGATCACCAATATGGAGAATCTACCCTTATTTGCATGGTTTGATACATGTCAGGTTTTTTGGAATTCATATGGATTCCCTACAATCATGTTTCAGTGGGCCCCGAAGAATTCAATCGTGGCAAATGAGGGAATTGGATCCCTGAGCCTCATGATGTTAACCATACTGGTGGTGGGGGGTAGGTCCAAGATATGGAGTTTACAGGGATCATTACCCATTTTGGGTGGTATCTTCATGCAAATATATGGAGATTTTTGCCAGATTTCCTATAATGGCTTATTCGGGCTGGTACACCCCCGAAAACTAACATAGAACCCAAAAATTGGTGGTTTGTAGATGTTTCTCCTTTTACAAGGGGATATTTTCAGGTTCCATGTTAGTTTTCGGGGGGTGTAATAATGACCTCTGGTTTTTTCCGTCGTTTTCCAACCATTGTTCAGTGAAAAGTGACCCTTTTTGGAGAGAAGCCACTCGTCTTCCAGGACACCATATTGTTTGTTAATGAAGGATCACCAGATTGCCTACTAGTTTTAGACTACCCTCCAGGGAACTAACATATCCCCCCAAAATGGAATTTTGAAGATGAGTTTCCTTTTCCCAAGGTGGGATATGTTAATTCCCTGGAGGGTAATTATGATTATAATTGTGATTTATGAAAAATCATCACATTTTACAAGATGGTGGCAACTCAAATATGTGCGGAATTTTCACCCCGAACTTTGGGGAAGATGATCCCATTTGACGTTTGCATATGTTTCAAATGGGTTGGTTCAACCACCAACCAGTTTATGGCCAGTCAAGGTGAGTTCCTTCAGTCATGGCCAGTCAACCTGCCCCCCCTAACGTACCCCCTCAGAGAGAAGGGTGTAATAAGGCCTGATTAGATAAGGGAAATCAATGGTTTTCATAAAGCCCTTATCAAAAATAAGACCTTATTAACCGGAGGGAGGTACGTGACTTTTGGGGGATTGGTTGACTAGCCATGATATTTGTATATTTGGTACTCATCCCCCCTTTAGCTACAAGGTGTGTATATGTTAGTTTGTTTGCACATTAGTTGATTCATTCGTCATAAGCCTTTCAAGGTTTGTTTCTTCATGATCACCAGCCTACTTGGATGTCCCGTTGGAAGTTAGTAACTCGTTAATACCTGGGTTATAATCTACTTATCAATGGGGTATATTGATGTATATTGGGGTTAGGTAACCCACTTACCTAGCCTTTGATCCCAACTTCCGTCCCGGGACATCCCTTCCGCAGTTCTTTTCTCGGGTTTTTGTTGGGGATTGGATCAATCCGCCATCGGATTGATTAGCCAATGGGTTTTTAGAGAAAGATCGGGTGAGGAACTTGATTTTAAGGTAGGAATGGGGATTTCATTCCTAAGTAGCTTTCTTTGCCTGATTTTTTTTTGCATGATGATTCTTATGTCCGTTGTTGTGATCATATTATATTGTTTTTAATGTATAACGGTTTACAGATTTATGCCGAATCCGGTATTTTCATGAGACATTTCAACAAGTGATTTTGGTTACTTCGTAGCTTTGGATGATGTTTCGAGATGTTCAATAGCTGTTTCTGGTTCCCTTAATAGGTGGTAGGTGATATATATAATCACCCAATTGGCAGTATATACCACTTATATACCACTTATAGTCCTTGCCAATTAGGTGATTATATGTTACCTACCAGCTACAGTATTAAGCGAACCAGGAAACTCCATTGATATGTTGCTAGCAACTAGAGGTTAAGGAGCCATGATGTGGGATCAACAGATGATGCCGAAAGATGCCTGATCAATCCTGCAGCAACATTGCAACAAGCCAGTTGCAACTGTTCCTTAAACATTTTGGGCTCAGACACTTTCTGAAGTTGGCGAAGAATCAAGAATTTGGATGAATTTCTGGAAGACAAACATGGCATGCCATAACATCATATAACATTGATCTTTGAAATGATACCCTCCCTGGAAGATGTGTTTTTTTCTTCTGATTGCAGTAGTCGCAAATTATGAAGGTTAAGATTTGGATCTGATCACACGAATCCTGAGGTTTGGGGGGGGAAACGCCACACCCAACGAAAATACATTGATCAATTATTAAAAAAGTGATAGCAGGATCTTTTTTTCAATATCTTTTCTTCGGATGGTTCGATCACCTCGTTACCCTGTTTTTTTTACATTCCCCGGATTCGTGATACATGAAGAAAGCGGCAAACAACCAAGAAGTAGCACAGCAAGCTGTGACCTTGTTTTTGGGACCTGGCACCATCAGATTTTTTGATACACAAAATTTGCCCCACTGAAGAAACACCCAAAAAAATCTCAACCAAAATCGTAGACTTCCAACAAGTTTAAACGCAGATAGGTGTTTATTGGTTGGCATCCACGAGAAGAAAAAAACAAAACAACCTCACCTCAGAAACAACCTTGTTGGGTATCGATTGCCCTGTGTTTTGTTGCGCCATTCTCTTCGCTCCGTTGGGTATTTTTTCGTTGGAAAAACGCCGAATTCCACGGCCTCCTTTTCCCATGCAGCAACGAGGATGCAACACTTGGGAGGGAGGTTTGTGCAATGTGCCAAGGGATGATCAAACTAGGCGAGAGAATACCCTAGTTTGAAACTAAGAGCGGGTGTACTCCTGAAAAATGATGAGTTGGAAAATGATATTTTCCAAAAAAGGCCTTTTTTTGGAGTGGTTGATGTTAGTTTTAGGGAGGGCATCTATAGCAACAAATCACGGGTCGTTGCGTTCGCAGAGGGCAGCTAATGAAAGACTGATGTTTCCGTGCAGTTGAGACATGAACACACACACACACACACACTTGATACACACACGTATATTTATATATATATATACACATGTATGAGTACATTTTCAATAACTGACCATCAACTTCTGGATGATTCTGGACGTGTTCAAAGGTTTGGTGATGGTTGCAGGTCCGTTCCATGGTACTTTCAACTTGCAACTCAATCAACCTAAGATTCACGAATCATGTACTACCCTCCCGAAGTTTAACATAGCCGCTATAGCCCCTGAAAAGGTACCTTCCCAAGCAAGTGCGCGAGAAGGAAGAGCAGCTGGTTCTTCTCCATGAATCTCTCGATGGAATCCGGCTCGCTTCTCTCCGTGAGGAGACTGGGAGATTGAAGGAGCAAAAAGATGAGCTCCTGGCAATTCTCATTGATATCCGCAAGAGACTCGCAGGCCGTGCCGGTTGAGCCGCGAAGCCCTTTCTTTTCTCAGACGACGCCTGTCACAGGGTCGCTGGAACGTAAAATACAAGTTGCTGGTTCTCGGGGGAAAAAAAGACAGAGAACATTGGAAGGATCTCAGTCACAACTTTTTGTGCTGGATGGACCAACGCCCTCCAAGCACAAAACTCGAGATGCTTCCCAACAGCCCTTGGGAGTCCAAAGGCAGCCTGCTTCGGCAGCAAGCCAACTGTCTCCTCACCCTTGTGCTGACTGTTCATCATGACGCCGAGGGTCGTCTCGTTCAACTCGCTTGGCTAGACACCGTCCACGGCTTCTCCATCATCACGCAAAAGGACTTGCACCCGGCAGTTGCTGATGCGGTTTCCTGGCTCTTGAAACTGCAATCCTTATGCCTTATGCAATACAAACCCTTCGTGCTACAGCTTGCCGTTTGTCAGACCACTATTTGGGACCATCTTATCGCTGATCCAGCAAAATACCATCACCTTCTTCGTGACGGACAGATTCCTTGGTACCAAGTGTTTTCCAGCCCAGCAGATGCTCGTACTACTGTGCTGCAACCATACCTCGATCTTGCTTCACCTTGTCTTCGGCAGCAAAACTCCCTACTGTATGTTCGGGCAAACCCATCGGACGCCCCTGCAAAAGAAATAGGAAAGGATCGTCTTCCAACCATCATTTTTCGGGGCTGTGCTATGTTAAACTTCGGGAGGGTATGATGTCGTTGTTTCAATTTCCCATTTGGACTAACATTTTTAGTGACTATAATCTAGGTGGTGGTTTCAAATATTTTTTATGTTCACCCCTATTTAGGGAAATGATCCAGTTTGACTAATATTTTCAGATGGGTTGAAACCACCAACCAGTTTAGTGACTATAAAGGAATTCCCTCAGGAGAAAATCTTTCCCTTCGTGGTGATGCACCGGAGGTTTGGTAGGTCATCCCCGCCCGAGGTGATCAACAGATGAACAACAGGTTCTTGCCAACAGGTGATAGGTAGCATATAACCATCCAATTGGCAGTATTTAAAAAAAACCCTTACAAAGCAGTTATAGTCCTTGCAATTCTCGGGGGGCCCATATAATCCCTACCACCAAGTACCCGAACCAGAATGAATGATCCATTGATAAGACTCACAACCAGTGAGCACCTCTGAAGTTTAACAGCAAAAAGCTCTGAAAAGTTACCGAATCCCCAAAGGAGAGGATCGTCTTCCAAACCTTTTTTTCCAGGGGGGAGTTGTTAAACTTACACGGAGTACGAGTACCTCAAAATCAAAAATTTGGAAGATGAAATCTTCAAAATTCGAGACGAAAGGCCCATTTTTGGGCGACAGATCTGTTAGTTTCAGCTAAACCCGGCCTCCCCCAAAAGCGCATTTGTTCCAAAAATCATGGGAATCGGATCACGGGAATTGTTTTTTTGATCATGGGAACTTCGCTGTCCACCACTTTTTCTTAAACAACACTTGAGAAAGCCTTAAGGGACAAAACAGGGTTGTTGCAAATGGAATCAAAAGAAACTATAAAGGGCGGTCTAAATGGGTCACCGGGATTATTTCACCCGTATTTTTGTCGAGTTATGATAACCATACCATACTTATGACTGGAGGGTTATCCCAGTTAGTATGTTGTTAGTAACCTTCATTTATCCCACTTGAAGCGGTCCCACAACCCCATCCTTAAAAGACGAAAAGTAGTCGCCATGGCTATGAAGCACTCACCAAGGCCACACAAAGCGGGCAGCGGCTTATTGGAAAACGTCACCAGTTCACAGCACCTTTCAAAGCACTCGGGTGGTTCGTGGTGACAGTGATCCCGGTGGGTGAAACACCAAGGAGTTGATAGGAGGGAATATGGAGGGAATGATGTTGTTGTGATTTGTTTTTATTTATTGAAAAACGGTTATGATTCATGATACATAAATAATTTATTTATATATATATATATATATATTTATTTATAAATATATACGTGTTGCGATGACTGGAAAGGAAGGCCGTTTTTTTTCGCGTGGCTCACTTACCCTCCATGGAACTGACAGCATATCCCCTTAAAAGGTAGCGATACAGAGATGATGTTTTTTTCCATAGATGTGATATGTTTTTTCCCTGGAGGGTATTTCCAAAAAAGATTGGAAACGTTTTTTAAAGTGGAGTCGCAACACCTTTTCTTCGCATGCAATGGATATGAGAATGGGGGTTTATGGCTCAAAATTCAGGTATGTTGTAAGAGAAAATAGGAGATGAATTACACCCCAGAAATCTAACATAGATACCAACAATGGCCATAATTTAAAGGAGTCTGCCTTTTCCAAACCATCATTTTGTGTATGATGTATGTTGATTTTATGAATCGTTATCCTTAGTAAGCCTTAATGTTTCCAACCAAAAATCTGGGCAAATTATACTGACCTTTGATCGCCGGTTGTTCACCTTTTTTTCTGGTGATTGTAAGGGAATCCACCCAACACATGCCCAAAACAATTCAGGTTTCGGAAGTTTTCTAGTTTGCCTAGATGAATTGTTTGAGGTGTACCTAGCAGGGAACCATAGATATCTCCCTTTGAAGAGCGGCTGACAAGATGTTTTTTTCTCTTCCCTTTTTCGTGGAATATGTTAATTATCCACAAGGTGGGGCCTCTACCACTTATAAGTTATAAGATATATAAGTATGACTCCATAAAATAGGGGTAAATTACAGTTACAACCCCCACTTACCTTTTTTTTTAAGGCCATTGGGCTTCCCTTGTTGACTCCATGTTATGACCAACGGGCAACACCTGAGGCCGTTAGCTCCTTGGGACGACGGGGTTTTGCCAAGTGTATCGCGTCTTGGATGGATGTTTATCCTACTAGGGGGTTTCCGAAAATTATGGTTACCCCCAAATCATCTATTTTAATAGGGTTTTCCATTATAAACCATCCATTTTGGGGTACCCCTGTTTTCGGAAACACCCACTAAAAGTCCATCAAAAATTGAATGGGACCGAATCCCAACGGACCCTGCCAAGCAAGCCGCGACCGAGCCACGAGATAACTCAGGTTTTTTCGGGGTCCGTTCAGTGGGTCCTGTTGGAGATTTCCAAAAAGATTTGGGCAAACTTTTGTTTTCAGGACCTCAGCCGACCCGAGGGAAACCCTTCCAAACATGGCCTTAAAATGTGCAAATCGACCTATCCCCGCCTGTTGGTCACCCCGACTGATGTTTTTTTTTGTAAAGGAAAATCCCCGAAGCAATTCAGGTCTACCCTGGAGATATCCCTAACTTTTTCGTTGCAAAGTTTGTTGTGCCAGATGCTTGAGTTGTTTCTCTTAAGGCCTTATATTAACAGCTTATTAACCCTGATGACCCTTTAATAATCCCTTAGGTTTCGGCATTGGAGGGTCCTCCCTTACTTGGAGGATCATCCCAGGACTCGTAAGTGGTTAGGATCACCCCCATTTATAAGCTGTAAAAAGGCCATTTCGAAGGGGTCCCACAACCCCGATACCTCAAGGGATTTTTCAGCTAATCATGGCAAAAAATTTCCGACTTACACCGTCCTGCAAGAGGAAGAGGATGCTCCTTTTGGAAAGCACCATTTTTCATGGCCAGTCAACCTACCCCCCCCTTAACCTACCCCCCTCAGAACTAAGGGTTTAATAGCCGGCCTTATTAAGGGAAACCAATGGTTTTCATAAGCCCTCATCATAAGGCCATATTTCTGGGGGGGTGGTACGTGACCCGGGGGGGATAGGTTGACCAGCCATGAATTTTCAGGTTCCAGCCGTTAGAACTTCCAACCTGAACGGATCTTTTTTCAGGTCGGATCCGGACTTGTTGCAAGATGGAAATCCACATCCCTCGCGCACCTCTGGTGTTCCGGGTGGCCCCGGTGGCCGGCTGCGGAACCCTTCACCCACAGGAGGAGTCAAGACCATTTTGCGGTAGCTTGGGCCTTGTGGAAAACACGGAATTCATTGGGAATCTAGCACGTAAACCCCAAAGAAGACTAGTTGGTGGTTTCAAACATTTTTTATTTTCACCCCGAAAATTGGGGAAGACTTCCAATTTGACTAATATTTTTCAAAGGGGTTCAACCACCAACCAGGAATTCATTGGGAATCTAGCACGTAAAACCCAAAGAAGATAACGCATTATTAAGGGATAATGCACCACCATCATCCTCTAATAAGGCCGTATTAGGGCCTTGTTTCCTGGTGGTGGGGTTGGCATAAGGGGTTGGTTTGGGCCCCGTAGATTTCAATGATGCAAGACATGTGTCGGCAGATTCTAGGGGGATCACTTAATTCCCAAACTTTTTGGGGCAGCCGTGTTTGTTTTGAGCAAGTTTGTTTGGGACTTTTCATTGGGATCTTTGGTGATTTTGATTTGTTACATGGAACCTAAAATCACCCAATTGACAGGGGAAAATCATCTTCCAAGTCATCCTTTTCAGGTTCTATATTAATCTTCCGGGGTGTAAAGATCTTCGGGAAGGGGGGGGAGTTTATAGGGAAGTTACACATTGAGATGGCACAAACTTCACAGAGTTGTGTGTCTTGAGCAACTTTTGAGGTGAGTGTACAATCTATGCATTTTTGATGAAGGCAACACCCTATAGATCTTCATGGTATCCCACTGGTTTTCCAATATTTCTTGCAAGTCAAATGGCTAGTCAACCTACCCGCCCCCCTTAGGCCGTACCCCCCTTCCAGAAAAAAAACGGCCTACTTAAGGGCAAAACATAACCATTGGTTGCCCGGTTTCCCTTAGGGGGGGCAGGTTGACCAGCCATGATATTTGTTCATCTCATAAAACCTTTTGTGTTGGTCATACACATACATTTACGGCCATCCAAAAAGACATGGGAAATTTGTTAAAATTCAACAACCCAGATTTTTTCAGCAGAAAAACATCTAGCCGGCAGTGCTGAATGAGTTGGGCCCTAAGTGTTGAAACCTGGGACTTCGTTCATTTGGGATGTGGTTTCAATTTGGTCGATGTTTGGGTTCCAATATTTTAGTGATTGAAGTTGCAGTCTTGACATCTATCAGGAACCTGTTCACACATCAAAATTTTGAACCGCAAGTTCATTGTTACCCCATCTTTGTTGTCATGATTTTTGTAAAAAAGAACCTCATGTTTCTTTTTTTCAGAAAATTCATTGTCCATGTTACTTCATGGATTTCCCACATATTCTCTAGGTGGTGGTTTCAAATATTTTTTATTTTCACCCCGAAAATTGGGGAAATGATTTCCATTTTGACGAATATTTTTCAGAATGGGTTGGTTCAACCACCAACTAGTGCTTGTTTAGTGTACATGGGAGATTATACTAACTGGGTATAGGGATTTTAATCATCTATTATAGGGATTCCTGTCAAACAACCAGTGTTTCAAGTAAGTGTTTCAAGTCAAACAACCAGTTTTCGTGGTGTTGGGGGCTTCACCTTGAGATATCCCCCGTAGACAAACACCACCCCCCAGTGGTTGGCGTCACCACCCCGGATCTCTCAAGGCAAATCTCTCCCGGCGGCGTGGAGACTGCAAGGGCTTCACCAGCCTTTCAAGAGTTGCTACAGCAGCTGGGCTGCCTTGGAAGAGGGCAGACACCACGACACCCCTGGTTGGATGTCCCGGGACGGAAGTTAGGATCAATGGTTATAGTAAATGGAGTATTTTGAAGATGTATATTTCCTATTGAAAATGGTGATTTTCCATTGGTTTTCCCCTGATTTGAAAGCTTATTAATTAACCATTGATTTCCCTTAATGAATCTTAATAAGGCCTTATTAAACTTGTTTATTTCCTGAGGGTGGGCAAAAGAACCACCCACATCTACTCGTACTAGGTCCGCCGGGCCTGTTTTGAGCTTTTGCTTATGTGGGGTAAACAGCTTTTAAAGCTTATGCTCATTTTTATTGTGATGCGCAGCTCCTTTTTGATCGAGCGAGACTCCGGTTCGAACAGAGCCATGAGGATCACCAATCGCGCTACCTATCTGGCACAGTCAGAAGGTATTTTGTCAGAGCTGGGCATTGTTCCTGACCAGCATGAGGTGTTGCGCTTTCCAGATCCTGCGCACACGAAGGACATGTTAGCGTCGTTGACACCCAAAGTCACATTTGAGAAGCTTTTGCCGGTCTACGGCTATGTCTTCATCAAGTATGGTCCGGTTGGTGGATCAGCTGAATTCTTGGGAAGCTAATGGCAAATGGCCACAACAGCTGCTTACAGGGTTTGTACACCCGCTGCCTAAGCGAGAACAATCCTTTGGAGTGGGGGATTTCCGACCAGTCATTATTTACTCTGCTATTTATCGCTCCTGGTCATCGCTACGTGCCCGGACAATGTTAAGGGGTAGGTTGACCTCATGGGAATCTAAGGGAACCTCCCCAATGCTACCTCCCAAGAAAATAAGGCCTTATCAAGCGGTTATGAAGCCCATCATTGTCCCTTAATAATCCCTGAACAAGGCCTTATTTCCTAGGAGGGTGGCATTGGGGATTTGTAGGGGCTAGCCTTCCTGAAAACTAACATAGATCGCAATGGAATATCCCCAATTTTCAATAGGAAATACATCTTCAAATGATGGATTTTCCAATGTCATGTTAGTTTTCAGGGGTGTACTCCCAAGGCCAATAGGCGTGTTTCCAAAAATAGGGGTGTTTCCCCCAAAATGGATGGTTTATTTCATGGAAAAGCCGAGTTTTCATGGATGATTTGGGGGGAAAACCCCTATTTGTTGGAAACACCCATTTGTAGGCGCTACTCCCAAGGCCAATCACCGATTGGGACGGTGCCAAACGTGGCCCTTGTAAAGAATGAGAAAAAACCACCAACCGAAAAAACACTGTTTTTTTTCATAGCCGGATTTCTAAACTTCCACTACTTCCATATCATAGTGAATAAACTCATCAGCCCAATGGTTTATTATTATTATTATATACCTATCATAGATATTATAAGGATTCCCTATTAAAGGTGGGATGAACTTATCCCCAATATGAGAGTTTAGACCTTGGCACATGTGAGCAATAAAAAAGGACCCCTGGTTGTTTCGGGTGTATAGGAGATTTTACTACCCTTTGTTATATATGGTTATACTTACCCTTAGTTTGATGATTTAGCAACTAGGTGGTGGCAAAAAATCCTTGAATGGTGGTGATTGTAAGGCAATGTCTCCCCAAATCCACCAAGACAGGTTTTTAGGAATTAATAGGAAATTTTGCCCGTATACGTTTACCCGTTTACCCGTTTAACCCCCCCTGAAACTAACATAGCATCTGAAATTAGGCCATTCTGAAAAGGAAGCCGGATCGTCTTCCAACCATCCATTTTCAGGTGTTTTTTTTTTTAATTGAGGATTCTTTGCCCAGGTTTTTCTCCGGGAACTGATCGGTGCGATTTTGACATTCAGAAAATGACATCGCCTAAAGCTTCCCTTTCTACCTACCCGTACCATCCATGGATGGTATATTTACCTACATTTACCATAAAAATCAACCAAATGTAGGTAAATATACCATGCATGGATGGCATGGGCTAGTGATTTGCAACGCAGATTGACATCCCGACATCCCTGACGCTGTTTTATCCGGCTGTGAATCACAGGCAGTTGCTACAACAGCATTTGAATGAGCTGGCAGATCGTCCTGGCCACTTGACTCCGCCTAAATTTTGCCAGTACTTTTTTCAAAAAAGGTGCCTCACAGTAACAGGACCTTTAATACGAGGGTTACAGTAAGGTAAGATAAAGGGAAGAATTTGCAGGTTAATCTGCTGGTTTTTTTTGCATGTGAATCAAGTTGGGGGTTGAGCGTTGGAGGAAAACGTATATATGTTCTTTTTATCATTGCAGCGCCGTTTTTCACCCCTGGGAAAGAATCAATGGAATGTTTTCAAAAAGTATTTATGATGTTTGTTGGAGGGATTTCTCTATTGTTGGATCGATAAGTATATTTAGGTGTTTCCAAAAATAGGGGTACCCCAAAATGGACGGTTTATAATGGAAAACCCGATTAAAATGGATGATTTGCGGGTACCACCATTTAAGGAAACACCCATATAACAAGTACCCTCCAGGGAATTAACATATCCCCCTGATAAGGCATATTTGAAGATGATTTTCTTTTTCCCCAGGTGGGATATGTTAGTTTCCTGGAGGGTAGTTGATCAAAGACCTGAAATGTGTTTTTTGAAAGGAATCGTATCCGGGAATCCGGGGTCTTGAAAAAGTGACCTTCAAAAACTGGGCTCACTTGAGGTGACCTTAAATGGTGGTGATTGTAAGGGAATCCCCGCCACATCTTTTAATTCAGGCTTAGGAATTATAGTAATTTGCCTAGCTAGGTGGTGGTTTCAAATACTTTTTATTTTCACCCCGAGAATTCGGGAAGATTCCCATTTTGACTAATATTTTTTTCAAATGGGTTGAAATCACCAACTAGGTAGATATACCTACTAGTTCACGATTCATGTTATTTTCATTTTCCCGGGCGTTTAAGTTTATGCTTCGAAAAATGATCAATGAACAGAGGGGCAAAAACTTCCTGTCCATAGTGATCAATTGTTGCAGAAGGCGTGTATTGATAAACAGGCAAGTAAACAAACAAGCAAAGAGACAGGCAAAATTTCCTAGAGACATGCATCTATACATACATCAATTGAGTACATCATCAAATTCAAACTGCAAAGAATGAACATTAAGATGCGTTAAGTAGAAAAGCACTCCATAAATGTACACATGAAAAAAAGATTTCATCACCTACGCCTGTTTTTTTTTAACGTACTCCTCCGAAAACCAACAGATCCGCCTGGAAAAATGATGGTTTGAGAAGACAAAATCTTTCTCTTTTGAATTGGTCCCTTTTTTATCCTTTTTTAGGGGATATCCTCCCCAAGTTTAACATGGAACCTAAAAATGATGGTTTCCAATAGGAATCTCCTTTTCCAGGGACAAATTTGCAGGTTCCATGTCAAACTTCAGGGGTGATATGTTTTTTTTCTTTGGGGAGGAAGAAGGGTGAATCATAATAAATCCATAAATGTGATGATCCTTCAAAATCAAATCCAAAGATCAGATAGCAGTCTGGTGATCCTGAAAAAAGCAAACCTGGTGGTGGTAGTGTCTCTCCCAACCTCCCCAACATGCAATGGATTTTCAGGTTCTGGTGGTAGGTGGTAGGTAGTATATAATCACCCAATCGGCAGTATATACCGCCTATATTCCAGGTATGGTCCTTGCATTCTAGGCCGGCCCCATATAAACCCAACCACCTATCACCAGAACCAGAATAATCCCATTAAAACCCATATTAACCAATGGTTTAACACCTCATTAGGCCCTTATTTCAAAAAACGGGTGGTACGTCATCGTTAAGGGGGGGCCCCGGTTGACCAGCCATGACGCCTTGTAAGGTCGTAACGAGCGTGCTTCAAGTCTTGGCACTGGCAGTTCCTTTCATGCGACCGTCAACAGTAAGGAGTCGACCGGTAGGGAAATATTTGGTATCTTTGGGAGGGTACCCTAGCAGTTGTTCCCCAAACATTACCCCATATTGGCCGATACAACCATTATAGAATCTATATATAGGTGGTATATGTTGGTATATATCTCGGGTACTCTCCCAAGGGTACCCAACTTTTCCTTTTGAGGTAGTTGGGATGGTTACCTTGGGATGGTCCCTTGAGGTCATCCAAGGATGGATGGGGTCCCGTGCTGGGACCCAACCCAAAGAAATAGCCAGTTTTTTTTGAAGGGATCGTCATGGTGGTTGATAACCAATATAGATCCCTTGAGCGAGAATGATCTTGATCCCTTCAGAAATCCCTTAATAAAGTGAGCCATGATGAGGCCTGATATGTGATATTAGTGAATATGATGCCAGTCCTGGAAATGTGATCTCATACAGCTCTGGAACAGCCACCAAATGAAAAATATACATGTTTGATTGGGAAGAGGGTGGTGGCCATGGATATGTCTAAGATCAGGAGGATATATAATTCAAACAGCTCTTCTAGTAGATTTTGATGATAACAAAGAGGTAAATATACGTACAATCGCCCCATGGATCCTATTGTCAATGGTACATTTTAAGTAACCTAGCAATTGCCCAAATATTACACCATATTCCCCTATACAACCATCATATTTCATCCGTTTATATATGTATATATATATGCCAGAAGTCCAAGACCAAACAGGTCACAATGGGCCTTGTGGATGATTTTTAAGGACCCAGGATTCTCCAAACAAAACCCACTTGAAACCAAAGGTTTGGTCGACGAACGGGTCGACTTCCAAGGGAATGAAATATTTAACCATGTTTTGAAAGAAAATATATCTTCAAAATACCACATTTACGAACCATTGATCCTAACTTCCTGGGACATCCAACCAGGGCTGGACCTGCCATTTTCCATTGCCATGTTAGTTTTCCAGAGGGAAACCCTCCAGCAAAGAAACAAAATCCCGCCTCCAGGATACTGAAGAGAAGGCTCCTTCTGAGGCATCTGCCCTGTTGGTTGGAGGGCTGAAAAGTTGAGGTCACAGGAAAGGGGTAAAACTGCGAGCAATCCCAAAGAATTTAGGGGACTTAGCGAGTAATGGAATGCTATAGGTGTTGTTGTTGTTGTTGTTGTTGTTGTTGTTGTTGTTGTTGTTGTTGTTGCTGTTGTTGTTGTTGTTGTTGTTGTTGTTGTTGTTGTTGCGTTAACAAGATGTATACATAATGTGTTCTCAATACACTTGATGATGTACAGAATGTAAATATTGCGCTTGAATAGGGACCAAAGAGGGGGCGTATATGGCATGATTTATTCCAAATGCCTTGCAACTCGTTGGATTCCCGTGCTGTAGAAATAAACCAACTATAGGTGTCATGGGAAATGTGAGGCAAACAAATCCCGTCCCCAATTTGAACGAGGTTGGTTCAAAACCATTGCATGGATGTAAGTTTCATGGTGTTTCAACTTATCAACATCAAAAAGACTTTGGATGTTGATAGATATGTTAAACAAAAGGAAGACTAGGTTTCAAACATCTTCTATTTTCAGCCCTATTTGTGGAAGTGATCAAAGATCCATTTTGACTAATGCTTTGCAATTGGACTGAAACCACCAGTTGGAACCAGTTCTGTAAACAGAGTTTTTTTTTTTTTCGATTGGTAGCTCGGATTTTGATAATATATTTACGAGGACAAGCTCAACATGTGCAAGGCTCCTAGGGTGTCCATGGAACTCAGTAACTAGTTAGTAAGTTGGTTCATAACCTACTTGGCTGATTTACAACCTACTTATATAAGGGTCATAATTCATTTCTAAGTGCCATGG
>DF239425.1:138175-207174 GCA_000507305.1 Breviolum minutum Mf 1.05b.01 | reverse complement strand
TCTATAGGCAAATTCTTTCTTTGCTATATAGTTCTTTTTTCTTTTGAAACTTCCGCCACCGGCTCGCCCGGGAACTACTTGTATCATATACAAACATACCAATCTTTCAGGTTCCTATGCTCGGAGCCTGTGCTAGGTCTGTTCTAATGAAGGGGTGAAATTCCCTGATTCTATCCAGAATATTCAAGTACCTGAATCTTCCTATATGCAAATCCTGAATCTGTCTATGCAAACAAATCCTGAAACATGGAAATCATGGAATGCCACTGTTAAAGATTCTGAAATCGACGAGCTGGCTATGTCGGGGTTGAGCTGGCTTTTGTTGGTGGCAAAAGGTCCTTTTTTTTCGGTGACAAAAAGGTAAGGGGTCATATACTGTACTGTACCCCTGAGGACCAAGGCAATACAAATAGTATGTATCAAAAAATGACTTTATATACAATACAGTATATTTGACATACAGTAATTCTGCATTCTATCACTCCGCGAAGTCTACCTAAGCATAATTCTTTGTGACATGTCATTTGTATGATCAACACCCGCCCAGAACAGAAGATCATCATGCTCCCAATGTCACCCGAATCTAAGCCACTCCAAAAAACCCACTAAGAATGGCAGTAATCTTCAACCAAGTGGTGGAAACCCACCAGCATTTTCCTATAGCCCACGGGGCCCACAAGCTGACAAGCTCCATATTTGCCACTTACGTATACAACGTGTGCCTTGTAAGGATTTCAAAAGCTTCCAGGCATCCGGTGGCCTGATGGGTGTGAGGCTTTGCCATGTTGAAACCACGGTGACGTGACTTTTTTTTTTAACCGGGAAAAGTTGGGGCCCCTCAAAATTTTCGGGAGAAGCACTCTCCTGTTTTTGGGTGTTTCACATGTTTTGCTTGTTGGGTAAACCTGTGGAACACTTTGTGCGCTTAAGGTTGGTGATTTTCCCATAGCATCCATGTATGGCATATATATATATATACACCTACATCTACCCTAAAAATCAACCATTCATGCAGGTGAATATACCATAGATGGATGGTATGGGTTTTGTACCCCAGGAATCTCCGATGATGAAAGTGAACTTTATTGAAGGAAAGGTTCATTAGAATAATAAAACCACCAACCGCAACCAGAAACCAACCATGTGTGGATCTTCTTACAATAAGTATACCCCCCAGCACTTCCTTGGAGAATCGGGACATCCAAAAAGCAAGCATTGCTCAGACCTTGCTATCCTGTGATAAGCATCACTAAAAGAGGTCGGTTGACGATTGATTGTCATCATTTAAAGTTCGGTTTGGAGCTTGAGGTTATCCTCCATTGGTGGGACATCTAACAAACTCTATTTACAGAAGGTTGGTAGGTAGCCTCTAGTCATTTAATTGGCAGTCTAACTGTAAATACATATTAATTTGGTCCAGTGCCTTGAGTTCACTGGTAGCAAATGCTACCTTTTATGGTGCCACCTGTTGACCCCGATTCACCCAACCCACTGAGCTTCGGGCTCCGAGTCTTCTGCAGCTGCTTGCGCTCGCAGTGCAACAGCTCGCACTGGCACTGAGACCTCGTGAGGCGGAAGACACCTCGTAACCAAAAGTCTTTAGAGACTGATGTAGCGCTGATATATGTATATGTATATAAAGTTATATGTATATCTTTTTAAATGTATATGTACAGTAGATGTATATTTGTAAATGTAAAAATAAATAAATAAATAATACAATCCATATAGGTCAATGTATAGGATATGTAAACATATGTGTATATAAAAAACCTTGGTTGGTTGATATTCTTTGATGTTGTTTATCTTTATATACCCAAAGGATCCATGGGACTGGTAGATTTACCTACATGGATTCCGTTGATTTTGTATGGTAAACTGGTAGGGAAATATACCAGTCACATGGATACTATGGGACATGAATGTGTATGCACAAATAACAAAATTTATCCAAAGGTTGTACCTTCAACATCCTTCAACTGAAACAAACAAAAGGTTTCTGAAAAGGATGATTGGAAAAAACGTGTTCTTTTGGGAATATAACAAGATGGCATCATTTCAGAGTAGTTTCGAAAGGTGCAGGCCTCATAGAGTCATACCCTGAAACACTGACACAAAATTAATCCAAACGAGTTTCCCATTGAATGCCATTGAATGATGAATGAATGAATCCTTATCAACCAATCCCAACAAAGCCCTGGCAGCCTCGGGAAGTGATCGGCCGCAAAGCCACACCTCACAACGAGGCCAAATGTGAGACAAACAAGCATCTATACAATATCACTATGTGCATGTGTTTTCCTAATTTGTGTATACCAGGCCATAATTGGCCATAATTCCATAATATACTATTGAAATTAAAGAACAATATGTATACATTATACAGTACATATACGTCTTAATAAAGAATATATATCTAAGTTGATAAAAAAAACAAACTATAGAATACATATCTATATATGGTCATATGTATATATGTAAATATCACATGCGTCACATGTTGATCATGAGAAACTGATGAGTGACGGCATATAAATGTTTGAAACTCATGCATCAAAGCACCGTTGCTCGCGATCCAGCCAGCATGACCAGCGCGGCCATGGGAATCAGCAAGGAGTTCCGCCATCTTTGAGATGACATCGAACTCTTCAAATCTATGAAAATCTAACCCATAGAATCCATGGGACTGGTATATTTAGGTACATTTTGTTGACTTTTAGGGTAAATGTGGGTATTTTTATATATGCATACATATATTATGGATCCTATGGGTAAGGATTGAATCTTCTGAGGGTCTAAGGTTTGGAGCTAAATGCCTTGCCAACAACACGATACTTGTCATGCCCATGTTTTCAATCATTTGCTGTTGCAGCATCCCAAGACAAACAAAAAACAGTCGCACTTGTGCATGCAAGACAAAAAAAAAGGTCACATTTCATCCGTGCTTTTTGTCAAAGCTTAACTTGAAAAATCAATTTGGAAGCATGTCTTGCGTTTCACAAATAGCGATCCTACCATCTTTGCAGACCACTCATCCCTACCTGGAGCCAAGCATGCTGTCTGCTGGTGGTCACTGTCTACTGCCAAGGTGGCACACCCAAGGTGCCAAACTTTATATCACAAAAATTCACCAACCTGGAATTCTCCAACAGAAAAAAGGGATTGCCCTTCTTGTTTATATCTTGTTCATTACCTCGTTGGGAGACTTACTGGTTTTGCTACTATACCAAGTTTAATTTTACTCAATGTTTCTTCCGATAACTATCCACATATCGATGATTCACTTCATGATGCATGCAAAGGTTAAGTTTCAGTCCCCAAAAATCGGTCAAAATTTCACTTTTCTTAAGAATTTCAATATTTGCTCCCCTGCAAAACTAACATGACATGGACACCAATCATTCCCAGGTGTCGAAAGGAACGTCCTTTTCCAAAGGACGACTTTTTTTCGGATTCATCTTTGTTTTCAAGGAATGTATATATATATTTCTATTTCCGATCTGTGCCGTTGAATCGTTTACCGCTCTGAAATAATACGTACGTTGATGGAACAAATCACACCATTTTGAGGTTGGTAGTCTATCCCATCATTTGCAGAACTGTTTTAAACATTAAACAGGTGATGCTTTGGAATTTCTTCCATCAACTGTAGGGATTGCATGGGATTGCCAACTATCATCTTTGAACCAACAATCTATCAAAGCAAGTTGTCTTTAGTAGTCACAAGGTCGGTCCCAAATGTTGTTTCCTTCTTTATCTCATTACCTCGGCTTATCCCAAATTATTGGTTACTAAGAAAAGTACATCCAATAAGTTCCTTTAAGGCACCATGTTTTTTTTTGACATATGTTTTTTTGCAGTGGGGGACTTGATTTTTGTCGTGTTATTTCTATTTCTTTGATGTGGTTCCTTTCACCTTAGAAAAAAACACACACCTTTGAAGTCCTAGAGGCTCATAAAATCTGGGCCTCAAGATGATTACTATTTCGTATCCATCATATCTAGCCAAATTATAACATGGCAACCCTTAGGTCCCCTGCTAAAAGTTAAACTTTTATTGGGTTTCATGCAAAATCTCACTAAAATCAAAGGGGCTAAGGGAATAAGGCTAACCAAAGATGTGCCAAGTTAATATTTCACCACCCTATAGATTTTCCTGAAAATCAGGGGTCCCATTTCCCTTACTATTCCTTACCTTTTTGGCGGGTTTTAGGTCGTGTGAGATCGCGATTCAACTTGACAAAAAATCATATACCCCATCCCATCCATGTATACGTAGTAATATAATGTAATATACCTACACTTCCCATAGAAATTCATCATCCATACAGGTAAATATATATATATATATATCATTCCCATGGATGGGTCCTGGGTACCCTCCATCCCCCCCATCTCCACCGCTGAGCTTCCCGTACCACCTTTGGTGGTCCGACACGCCATCAGGTTGCCACAAACGACGGTTGTGACCGTCTTTTTTTCGGCCAAAAAAACGGAGCCCAACGACAACGGGGGATCCAACGGCAATGGCAATTTAAGGAGGTTGGAAGGGCATGGGAATTTGACGTCGACAAGAAGCAACTTTCAGGATGATGAACCGACCGAGGTCTTTTGATATACAGAAAGCAGATGTTTTTTTTCCCTTCGAAAAAAAAGCAGAGAGTTCAATGTTGCTTCAATCTTGATTCCATATACTTAAATGACTTTCTGACTCAAAAATGTTGCCCAAACTTATGAATCCCAAAACTGATTGTCAATCAAAAATCTTTACCTTTCAAGCCGTTTCACTCTCAACGTCTGCGCAAAACGCACGAAACCTGGCAGTCGATTCCTTCCATAAACTTAGCGTCGAACGAGCGCAGTGACGGTGTCCCCCAAGCGGTGTAGCAAGGAGAATGCCCGAGCACGTAGGAACTGCAAGGAATACTAGTTGGTGGTTTCAACCCATCTGAAAAATATTAGTCAAAATGGGAATCTTCCCCAAATAGGGGTGAAAATAAAAAATGGTTGAAATCACCAACCAGAATATTTGACCATACCATGAAAGCAAAGGTCACATTTTGAAAGGTCGGTCATCAGTCGAGCCAAACACTTCTTGGCATTTTGGGGACCGCAGAAATTGATGACCTAGCTGGTGGTTGAACCAACCCAATTTGAAAAATACTACAGTAGTTAAATTGGATCATTTCCCCAAATAGGGATGAACATAGAAAATATTTCAAACCACCAACAAGATGATAATTAGGGATCCAATGAGTTTGCCCACCACAGATCAGAATGTTGGAATTCAACGCGAACAAAAATCCACTGCAGCGACATTTCATGAAATTATGCTTGATGAACGGCGGCATCCTCAATTCATGGATTGTCACTATAAAATATACTAATCCTCGTATATAAGAAATGTAGTTGGATAGTTCTTCACTTTCCCCCTAGTACAAACAGGGAAAACAACAAACATATGGCCAATCATTGCAGGAACAACCACGCTGGTATTTCACCGTTGTCTTTTTCACAAATCAAAAACACCAGCTGGAACTGGTCACTGGTAAAACCATCCCCCCCAAAAAAAATCCACGTTTTCCAAGATGAAAAAAACGGATTGATCTGCAAATGTCAAATTGGGTGTGGTTTTATTGTTTAAGTTTATATACCTGTTTTCTGCTCCTTGTGTGATTTCGGTGCCCATCAACTCATCCCAACCGATACCACAAAACAGACCCCAAAAAATGGGGGGATCCAAATTCAAACATCCAAACCTGTTGGAGGGTTAACCCTCTGCTAAATTAACATAGCAATGAAATATCCCCATTTTGAATAGGAAATACATCTTCAAACTTCAAAGGGTCCATTTTCCATTGCTATGTTAGATTACCGGAGTGTAATTGGTATCTGATAACCCGCACAACCCACACATGCCTCTGGTGCTGTTTTGTCACCACTTAGCTTCGCTGCCAAGGATAAGGCCGTCGGCACCTGCCATGGAGCCAGTATGCAATTTATGGATGTCCTGTTGAAGAACTTATGGATGAATCTTGTGTTGGACATCAAGTTATTTCACCAAAAACAGAACCCAGTTACATATGTTACATGATACTGTTGATGGAAAAAATCAACCAGTTGAGGTTGGTAGTTTATCTCATGATTAACAGGGTTCTATACATCCCAATTGGTGCAGGGTTTCTTCGATCAACAGTACTGCTTGATACTTATATATGTTGATAACTTATAACCCCAGCTACAAACCATTGAGGAAATTCCTGTGACATCCGAATGGGAATATGAAAGACCAGAACTTGGTTGAAAGAAAACCAAGCCCTCAAACATCACTTCGTTCACGTGAATCAGTTCGAATCAGTATTGGTTGAGATTATCCCAGTTGGATCATCCCAGTTAGTAAGTAGTCAGGAACCCCCATGTATGATTCATTTAGGCCATTTGCACCGGCCCCACAACCCCGGGAATTTCAAGAAGTACACTGTTGAAATCAACATTTGTGGGAAAGCGTGGGGATGCAAGCAAGAAGTGACTGCAACCATGTTCCGCATTTCAAAGCATTCCAGCTGTGGCTATTACTCTTACCCAACGTGTTAACTTTGAAACCCGTGGCTGTTGCTGGAGGTCGGGCTGCTTCAGAAAATATGGGTATCATTTGGTATGATCATCACACTCCTCTATGGCGTTAAGACATGCTTAAAGGTTTTGCGTTTTTGCAACTGAATTCATCACCTTTTTTTAGTGCGGAAGTATCGGAAGTGATGTGCCCTCACAAGTTGGTATCAATCCAAATCACTTGAGCAATTTTTTTCGGATTGCACTGCTGCCATGGGTCAATTTCTGAAAGAAGTGCTCTTCCCTGCAGCCTTTTTTTTCCCAACAAAATTTGCTTCGCTTCGGCAAATCGCAAGTTCTTTCCTACCAATTGAAAGAACTCCACAAACAATTCGACGTTCAGATAATTTCACCCAAGTCTGGTTCAACGACTCGGTCGCTAAGGAAACAGCTAACCGGTGCAACCCTACACTTCACAGAAACCGCTGCTCACGGCTTTTGTTCATTTCTCCTCGCAAGTTTTCACAGCTGTCAAGACATATGCCAATGTCTCAACAAAATGATTGGAAGAAGAAAACACTTAAAGATTCACGAAATCCCAAATGATTTAAACAAATACTATAGGTCCTACGTGAATTCAGGATGTTCTTGTCTTCTTTTTTTTAAGGGGGGGTCCCTATAGCCCCGAAAATCTTGAGACCGTGTCCGAGAACATGCAGCAGAAATGCCTTGGACATCTCACCACAGTTGGTGATCAAGATTGTCGCAATGGTGGAACCATCTGGATGTCCAAAACGATGTAACTTAGGTTGCACACGTCAGGAACGCAAAATTGGTAAACACCCGTAGATGTTGGCAAAAGAAAACAACAACAACAACAACAACAACAACAACAACAACAACAACAACAACAACAACAACAACAACAACAACAAGAACAATACCAACAACACATAATCCGAGTAAAAACATATACACTAATTTCTTTTCGAAAACTTCTCACTTGATATATTTTGCCTCCTACTGTATCAAAACGGGGATTTCTTCAAGTAAAAAACTCCTGTGTTTTATCGTTGGCTGAACACTGACTTGGATGCCCCGGGACCTTTAGATTCCCGAGGCCGTGACGCACATTGGGTTCACGGGTTGAACTTCGTGAGGGATTCGGAATGGGAGAATGAGGGCATTGTGTAGCAGCACCAAACATGGTGTTTTTGAAATTGACGTCTCCTGATTTCTCATTTTTTAAGCTGCGAATATCCACTTCCTCTGGAATGAAACACCAGTGGAATCAAACAAAAATGAGGGTTTATCCATCATAACCTCCAAAAAGAACCATGCTTTCTTCCCATTTCTTCCACATGGCAAGGTTTCTTTCCAAGGCACATGAGATATTACCTCTTCACCTTTGACAACTTGCCCAAAGACCACATGTTTTTCATCCAAGTGATGCATTTTCGCATTCCTCAGCAACTGCACCCTGCAACCCTTTCTGACCATGCTCAAAGGGAAGGGGTTTTTTGATGGGCTTTAAAAGGTCAGTGAAGAGCAAAAACCTCTGGTCTAGCTGAAAGGCCATAGCCTGGAACTGCTATAGGCTATAGCTATATATTGCGTTGGGGGGTATCTCCTTAATCATGGATGCTTGCATCACGTGTGGATGGAGACTTTCCACAAAGGCTATAAGTGGTGGAAATCTCTCTGATTCACATTAATTCAAACACATGCATAAGTCTGAACAGCAGAAAGACAACTTGGCAAAAAAAAGGGGTCCATACCATTGCTGTGTTTCTTTTAGGGAGTTGGAATTTCAGCCCAGATGAATCCTGAACCGTCAACCCATCCTATTCAACACCCAGGCAGAAACCGAAGGCGCAAGCGGGGTAAGCTTCAACATTCCACAGCCAATTCAAAGAATCTTTTTTGCATCCTACGATTGATGGACAAATTCCTGTACCAGTGGGATGCTTAAGAACAAATGTCCATCAATTTGGAATATATCTACGTCTACGTAAAAATAAGCGCCAGCTAGCCATCTCAAACACCTTCAGCCATTGATTGCCATGTATTTCCAACAGTTGTTTTGCCCAGAAGCGTGATGAAGAACTGGGAGCCGTTGGTGTCGGGTCCGCTATTGGCCATTGACAATAGCATTGCCTTCGAGTGAAGAACCACCTTCCAAGTCAACTATCAAAAACTTTGGGAGCGGGTGAGCTGAAAATGATCCCTTTAAGGGGGTGAACATTGAGGGTGGCATGCATGTACTCATGAAAAGTCAGGAAGTGAGTCAGCTATCTGAACAAAGGGAATTTCAAACGGGGCGTTACTTGAGAAACACAAGAAACATACTCAACTAGAAAAACAAGCAATTTTATCACCTTGTCTGTAACGTTTTTTGGTGAATAGAAAGAACCAGTTCAAACAAACGGCTTTCAAATAAACAAAAACAGCCCCAGTTTGGATCTCCAAAATTCGGCACACTCCAAGTTGATTTCAAACCTCAACTGTTTCAATACCGTTTACCATCCCAAGCTGCACCCCTTGTTCAAATTCATCTGCAAATGAAGGTCCGTATATGCTCTCCTCAGCACATGTTGCTTTCCAGTCTCATTTCACTCTACCCTTCAGGGAGCTGATGGATGTTTACGGACTTGTGCTGAGGCTGAATCTATCTCATGTTTCGTTGTGCATGCTACATGGATAGATTCGTGATGAGTAGGGGGCTGCAAAACACCTCAAAACAGGTGTTCGAAGCCAGCATATTACACTGAACACACAATGACAAAGATGTCAACTCTGGACTTTCTTAAGGATCTTCAACAAACAATGGATTGATGAACATCCACTATTGTGATGCTGTGGATGGCCACAATCCACCCATCAACGCAGTTTTTTATGATTAATATTTTGCATAAATTCTCCACAATTTGTGAAAAATAAATCTGGAAAAAAAACTCACAATATACTTCAATCAACCAGAAAATCCCTAAAGTTCGATGTAACTAACCAGAATATCCCTATTTTTTGCAGTGGAACTTTTTCTTACTGCCAGTGAAACCCACCTTCTGTTCAAAAGGTTGCCGCCCAAGTGGCGTTGCCGGTGCCATTGCCATTCACAAAGTCGCCTCCTTGACCTTTTGTCTAAAAAACACACCTCTGAAAATGTTCTTCGGAAAAAACAGACCATCCATGTATTATAAGTTGATTTATGAGGTATATCTTGATTTTTGGATATATTTCAATGTTGATTTTCCCACTAATTACATAAATTGTTGATGTATGGGGTACATTTACTTGATTCTTATGGTAATATACCTTTACCATACTATCTATGGGAATGGTATATTTACCTCCATTTGGTTGATTTTTGTGGGTAAGCGTAGGTAAATATACATGGATGCTACGGGAAAGAATAACACGTCAAGTTGTGTACAAAAACGGGTCGAACATTTCAGTTTTTGTAAGTTAATATACCTGGATATCTGTAAGTCTAAGTTTGTTTTTGTTTGGTGAAAAAAAACTACAACCAACCAAACAATGAATATGATCCGACTGAAATCAACAAAACTTTAAAACCAACCAATTTTGAAGCTGACATCATTCAGTCCATGGCTGCTAGTGGCTATGTAATGCTGATGAGCAGCCTATCAGAGGGGCGTCCTTCATTGTGAAGGGATTTGTTGGGGATGTGCTTTTTCATAGTGATAAGCAAAGACTAACCACCAACCAACCATTGATTGGAGAATCAAAACCAGTTGCCCACGAAAGGGTGTCCATGGAAGACCTAGAAACTATATATGTAACTTTTGTCAGCAATCTCCGATATAACCTAGCTGTTTTTTCTTGGCCACCTACTTAAAAGGGTATGTACCTCACTTGCTGCCTAGTTTACTGCTGGTATCTGGCGGTTCTGGTAAGGATTTCGTGGCCTTATAGTCCTTTAGACCAACAGCAACCCAACCAAACATTTTTTGTTTCCCTAACAACCAAGTGACCTCCGGTTGGGTGCCCCTTGTGTCCCTTTTTAGTGGGTCAGTGGGTGAATTCCTTGTTGTGCCCGGAATCTTTACCAAACATGTCCGGCAGCTTAGTACTACCTATCAGTAATATAATCAAGGGTCTCAATCTCAACATCCAGAAGAAACACCCAACAAGTGTGTGTTCTATGATTCACAGGCAGATTTGTTGAACCTTTTTGATAAGCAGCTTTTTTAGCGACCAACACCGGTTGTGCTGTCCATTTGGGGTCGCGGGGAAAGGGGAAAGGATTGACTATGCGGTGTGAAGTGATATCATACGTGTCATATCTGTTGAAGACAAATAAGATTGATGATCTGGGAATATGAAAGTCTCGATTTAAAAAATTGGAACCAGAAGTGGTGCGTTGGTACTAAACAAACCACCTCCTGGTTCTTTCTTCAAAAGTACTTGTACCTAGTAGCGGTTCCTATAACAATGGCACATTCATTTTGGGTTCTTCAAAACTGCAAGGCCCAAATTTTCTGGATTTTCTCTCCAAGCAACAAATCAAACCTGGCATAATCCGGTGAATAGGGCCTAAGCTGAAACGGCGGTAGTCACTAGTCACTCAAGAGGGCTGAGAATCTCTCATCCGAAGACTATGCTGCAAAATTGTACCGAAAAAAGGCTCAACAAAAACAAACCTTCATGTTTAATCTTGGTCGCTTCCATCTTTCAAGGTCAAATGATCTGATGTTATCTTCCCCATGATGAAGATTGATATATGATTACATGGTGAACAACTGTCCCTTGTTTTGGGGGGGTTCCAGCTGTTCGTGAACCTGCCGGTGGAAAAACTGCTTCCGGGTGAATGGCCATATTTTATGAGTTTAATTTTCATTGTGTCCAATATGCTTTGGTCATCTTTGGTCTATATATGATTTATGATGATTAAAAGGATACTCCAGAGATTGATGTATAAATATATAGTACTCTAAATACTATATATATATAAATTAATACCTACTAAAAATGATGGTTTGGAGGAAAGGCGACTCCAAAAAATGGCATTTAAATGCAGTGTGATGATCGGCATCCATGTTAAATTTTGGCGCATCTCTGTTGTCCAAGTCACATTCTTTATAATGTAGTGGCCTTCCAAATGTGCCGAGACCTTTCCTTACCAAACGTTGCAAAAAATTGCTCTGGGACCCAAAGTTACTGTACGAGTACACTCCCTGAGACTAACATGGAACTTGAAAATCGACCCTTGGAAAAGGAGATTCCTACTAGAATGGCAAGACATTGAAGGAACTCATATACAAAACTCAGACTTGACCTCCTATAAAATCATATCACATCATATATATATATAATATGGGTCCTTCTCATCGCCTTGGGACCTGACGATTGTGTATATAAGTCCGGGAGACATGTGTTTACAACATGGCACTGGCCCATCAAACACACAGCTACCAAAAAAGAGAATGTTCAGTTGTTTTTCTCTTGCTGAAGCGCCCTGCATCTGCATAATTAGTCATGTTTGTATACATACATTCCTCATTTGATGATTCACCATTGGTTTGGCTTGTTTGGTACGGTTGATTAAGGATATCCTGCACCACCTGGGATGTATATAAACCAACTCGTGAATATTGGGAGAAGCTACCAACCTCAACTGGTGTAGGATTTCTTTCATCAACAGTATGGAAATTCAAGGGATACTCCTGTTCTTAATGAACCATTTAAGGATTGAAGATTTGTGGCTGGAACCGCGAAAATTATGCGTTCCTGCATTTAGGGTGTCACTCGGGTGTCACGTGTCGGCCCCTGAAAACGTTCGATACTGATGCTATATGAATAAATGTATGTACATAGACATATCATTATATACATTTGATATACGTACAATATATTGACATATATTGACGTATGAATATATAACCATATTATACAGACCAAAAAATCTATATATATATATATGTTAACTTGTTGATATACAGTGATAGTAAGTTCCAAAATGATGTAGCAAGATTTAGCATGCAATAGTATTATACATAGTATGCTACGTCTAATTGTCGCGCCTTAAGGAGGAACTCTCGCGATGAAGAGTTTCTGAACTTCTGTTCCTCCTTGGTTATCCTCTCAAAACTAACAAACTCCCTGAAAATTACGCCATCCCAAAAGGAAAGCAGTCTACCAGCTACCATTTTTCATTGGCTATGTTAGTTTTGGGGATTCTCCACCTCTCAAAATATTCATGTCCAAAATTCTCTCCCGTGCAAAGGCAACGGAAATTCTCCACAGTTTTTGGGCACACGTTTTTAAACCTTGGCACAGAGCCACACTTGCCGTGAGGGGGTTGCAACAAAACTCGTCTTATATTTGACGAATTGAACTGACTTTACAAAATCCTATAAAATCCTTACATTCACATCACATCGAATAAACAGGATTTTGATCTACTTCTTGCAATTGTGGGTAGTAGGATTCATACAGAGATCTTGGGACCGGTGTGTAAACCAACAGGTCTAAGTGTTTACACCCAGGGGCTGGGCTAGGTGCCTTTAAACGTCACCTACAAACAAAGACCTCAAGATGACAAATTGATTTCATCCACCTTCAACAAACATGGCTGGAAATGTCTCTTTTTTCAGCAAGAAAAGGCATTTTAGAATGTCCACCCCCCGAAAAAATCTACGGCTATATCATGCTGCCTACGAAAACGATCTAAAAAGTGATTACGTTTCATCACATCCTGCTTCTCCAAAAACCTTTTTGTGAGCTCCACTGCCTGGATTCCTACCTCCCCAATTGTGCTTTAAAAATCTCCCTCCTCCGTTTTTTAAAAATTCCTTCAGTCGGTTTCATTCGGAGCAACAATTCACATTCGACTCGTCCAACTTTGCGATGGTTCACAGAAATATCGAACCAAATCCGTGGATTTTCTGGACCTCAAAATTTCACCAGACGAGCGACAAGGGATATATTGGGCCTGTTAAGGATGGAGGATTGAAGGTTCATTGTTTTATCCTTGGTTTCGTTTCGTTTGTTTCGGAGTTGACATGGGGCGAACCTCCAAACTCATCAACAAAAACAAGGAAACTCCTGTAGTGTGTGTTTCCTTTTATGATTGTAATGATGGGATGATGTTGAACCTTGAATCAAGTGGTTTAAAGGATGTTGTACATCTACTGTTGAATTATTTCGAAGCGTAGGTAGTAGCAAACAAAATGAGAGCAAGAACAACAAGAACAACAAGAACAACAAGAACAAGAAGAACAAGAAGAAGCAGAAGAAGAAGAAGAACAACAACAACAACAACAACAACAGCAATTCACCAAATCTGAATTTTCAGGGCATGTTGGCAAAATTCAACAATCCTGATCTGAATGACAATGAATCTGCCTTTTTGCTCAGCGGTTTGGGAGATATTATCATTGCCAAAGCATGCCTCTTCCCGGCTTGACAATGGCCGACAAGACAAGCAATACTAACAAACATTAAACAAACATCATAGACTCATTGTCAAACTGATTTGATGCTTTGCTGTTTACTCATTTTTTGTCTACTGCCAAACTAAAACACATTGAACTATGATGAACTATGATCATTTCACATTGCATGGTCTTGATGATCTGGATGTAGTTAATGTTGTGCTGTCCAACGAGAATCCATTCCTCTGATTAAACAACCTATTGAAGTATAATTTCCGTACCTATAAAAATTCTAAGCCAATTGTGGGGGTGTATTTACCAATCCTAAGACAACAACTTGTTTGGAGGCAGTTGGGGCAGGTTGCTTATTTTCAAACATTCTTCTTGGACAGCCAGAAACGATGGTATCGACTGGGCCTTTTGAAAAGGCACCTATCATTCGTAAGGTCTAGCCGCTTAAACATACCTGATGCTAGTCCTCATGTGGTCTCAGGAACCCCGGTCACCCGCAAGCATGGAACATCTTTCCATCTCGTGATATATGGTTCTTCTGTACGTTTCCTTGGGTCTATCACGTCCCATTCCCTGATTTAGTAACAGTGGAAATTTAAAGATTGACTATTGGGAGACCTCCAGGGAATCTCCAGGGACCTTCCGACATCATGCATCTTGCGACATGTGGACGCTGGGCATTTCACTTTAATAGATCTTAAAAAGATACCAGAGAAAAGCGCAGTTTACAAATAAAACCATCCTGTATATCACATAAATACAAAAAAACACATGCCCAAATTTCAATTGCTGCTTCATTTTCCAAAATCAAACTATTTTTTCAATTCCAGCCCCTCTTAGTACGACCCAGTGGATTCCACGAATGTCGAGTTTAAAACCACTGTGGGTTGCGGGGGGTATCTACCGGGCCAGCAGCTTGAAACATCTTCTGGAAAAAGGGCTGGTCCTCGAACCTGGCGGTTCGAAAACAAAACGAGGGTCAAGTTCTCCACTTACGAGGGGATAGCTATTCCAAACACACGAATAGGATGAACTGATTCATGTGGGTGTTTCCAAAAATAGGGGGTTTTCCCCCCAAATCATCCATTAAAAAATAGGGTTTTCCATTATAAACCATCCATTTGGGGGTACCACTATTTTTGGAAACCCCCATGTGGGTATGAAACCAATATGAAACCTCAGTATCTATATACAGTAGTACCCAGTACCTGTGTTTTTTTTAGGGCAGAAGTTTGAACATCCAAAATTCTACTAGTATCACATGCTGCCCATCACAAACATTGCTGTGAAACATGTACGGTATTTCCTAAAGCCTGTATGAATATTATAAATGTTGGAAAACTTGCAGTCCATTCAAAAACAAGTGTGACATCCAATGTTCTACCATGGAACAGGCACACCTTGCCCTCCTCGACATGCTCCAAATACAGCATGTATGCGGCTGCAGCACCAGTTCCTTTACCCAACGAATTTTGTTGCATGTCTTCTCAACATTCGGAAACACAGTCAGACCAATAGAATCAGCTAAGGAAAATTACATCAAATATACTGTAGGCGATTCACTCTATGGTTTCAGTAGCAAATTAGTGATTAACTGGTTGGTGCTTAAGCCTATTCAAAGCATATGTAACCTCTATTGACGACTGATAAGGGCTTTGAAATAATGATTTCCTGGTATAGAAAACCATCCAGCAAAGCTAACCACCAAGCAATCATTTAACTGCATGATGCAAGGGACACAACAAACTTCTTGACTCTTGACATTGCCGTCAAGGTTTATAGTTTCTATCCATGCCTGGTATATTCAAACATATTCACTAAATTTCACTACTCTATACCAACTAGCAACTTGTATGTCCATCATCCCCCTACAACCATTATCCTATAAACGACCCACCATTGTTCCCACGTATTCTTGGAGCCCGGCCAGCGAAGATCACCAGTGGAAAGATGAGAGAAGGACGGCTATGTGCTTCCGTGCTGAAGGCCTGTTCCAAGCTTCTGGGAAACAACCCGGTGTCACTTGAGGATTGAGGAAAATACTTACACCCCTGAAAACTAAGATGACATCGGAAAATCCCCATTTTCAATAGGACATACATCTCCAGATGGTGGATGTTTTATTGTCATGTTAGTTTTCGAGGGGGTAGTTGCTTGGTAAACCTAACAACCTTTGCCTTGATTTGACGAGATAGGACCTTCATGGACTTTTTTCTTTGAAGAACTTCAAAGTAAACCACAAGAGAAAGGACCTCCGTGGTTGCCAGGATGTTCCAAGTACTATAAATATTTGGTTCCCTCAGAGTGTGAGCTGCAAACAGGTCCTTGATTGGAAAAACGCAATTATGGAGCAACAAATACTCAAGACACACATACACAGGCGTCAGATTCGCTATCAACAGTGGCAGTATCATCAATCCGAATCCGCGTGTCAATTATAAAACATAAATTCAGCAAGTTACAGTAATGATTCGAGTGTAGAAACCTGCATGAGGATCCATACCCTCCAGGGAACGATCACCTATTCCACCTTGGGAAGTTCGGAAAGTCATCGACTCAAAAGTGCCTTCAAAATGGAGATATGTTAGTTCCCAGGATCCATATGGATGTTTCCAAAAATTGGGGTACCCACAAATCATCCATTTTAGAAGGGTTTTCCATCATAAACCATCCATTTTGGGGGTACCCCTATTTTTGGAAACATCCATATTTTCTTGATCCTTTCTGAACATTTCCATGTCCGCTTCCCCGTCGGAAAATTCCAACCCCTCAAATCCACAGCCGGCCCGAAACCGAACTCGCCTTCCGCCATTGGAGACTTCCACCTGAGGGAAGTTTGGTCGTTGAAATCCGGTTATAAAAAACACGGTTTCGATGTAAAACATCCAAAAGGTGGTTGAGAATGGGAAAAAATGAACCATCAACAGTAAGGAACCCCCTACTTTTGTGGTACTGATATGAGTTGATATGTAATACTTTTGACAGATTGGAGACCCATGTCTTGCGGAGACATCAGCAATGATAACACCAAGGACCAAGAACCAGCATTTGAACATGATGATACATGTTGTCTTCTATACAACTGTTAGTGGGACTAGGAGTCCATCCAAGGGAAGGGTATGCACAAAACCCTATACACCAGCGCATCTAAACCTCTAAGAAAACAACAAAATGCACAGGGAGTACATGGATGATTCTGGCTCAAAACTATCAAAACAATCTGTCTCCAAAAGATTTTCCGAAAATACCAAGTTGCACCTGCAGTCTTTAACACCAATAAGACTTATACCTATATATACCAAAAAAATCACAACACACAACGACTCAAAAAACATTTTAAACACTCCAAATGATAGTTCCTAAACCACAACATGTACCATCAAACTAAACCCAAAAACATCGCTTTGCTGATCCTTCATCCACACGAAGCTGCCTGCATCAAGCCGCTTTCGAATTCCAGTTGGGTGCAGTGCACCAAGTCTAGGATCCCAAGGTGTGACTCGGAAGCTACGGAGGCTCCGAAAGATCATCACGTTAAAGGCTCGCCATCTTTGAGCACAACCAATGGGAAACCAGAAAAAAAACAACTCCAAACCAGGATCTTCCTGAAGTAAGATGTGAGGAGTGGCAAACAAAAAAAACTTGTTACATGTCGGCAAAAAAACATACTGGCTTGTGAAGCAATCCTTCTATAGCCTATTTCCTATGTGGTAAACAAAAAACAAAAACCAGAACATTATTACTTCTCATATGTTCAGGAAATTGAAGATTATTGAGGCTTCCTCAGCATTCTGCACTCTAGAATATCAATGGAACATGAGCATTTGGCTAGTATAGCAACAGGATGCATGACCATGTCCATATATTGCAATTTGTTTTTTTCCAGACACCCTGATCCTTTGTTTAGCTCTTCCATGTCTGATGTATGTTTTTGTTGGTTGGTTCTCTTGTGTTGGCTTGTTTCAGTGCTTGATGATACATGCATACTCTTTGCGGTGCTTTCCATCTTTACACATCAAAAAACAAATACTGATGTCAACCTCAATTGGGATTCCCCTAAAAAATATCCGGGTGCGTCAATACCATGAACACGTCCCTGTTAACACATTTGACATGTATCTTCCGTTTCACGGATGCTTCTTTTTAGGAGCTGAACACAAATCAATCTACACCTAGATGATCTGAATGAAGCTTATCGCTTTGACTATACGAATCTTGTCAGCTATACCGTATGAATGACTGCATGGCTGTTGAACAGCCGTATCTCAGGGCATTTCTGCTGCAAAAGCTGAGCCAAAGAGGAAATAGAAGCTGATCCTTCTGATCCAACAAAATATATAGTTTGGCAAACAACTAAAAACTAGTTGGTGGTTGAACCATGTTGAACCAACCCATTGGAAAATATGCACAAGTCAAATTGGATCATATCCCCAGGTAGAGATGAACATCAAAAATGTTTGAAACCACCAGCTGTCTATTCAAAAGACTAAACATCTATAGTCTATAAACATCTATCATTCCCCAGTTCCAAAATGGTAGGATACAACTTGGATCAATTTGGTTACATCATGGAGGTTGGTGAAGATGAACACCTTTTAAACTATGAAGGAACAGCCGGAACATTTGTAACTGATGATTGTCCCCTGGGCCGGGTGATGGTGGCAAAGGAGCTATGCTTGTTTCTCTTTTTGGGTTTACCGGGAGGGAGATTTCCTGTCAAACAATTGCAAGTTCTTCATGTCTGTGATCTATATCATTTTGACAAACAGTGTTTCTCTTTCATGCTCTCTGGTCCTACAAAATATGGTTTCCCCTGGTCAAGAACCTACTTGTAGTTGAATATGTATAATACATCCATTATGAACCATACCAAGATCTACAACATTCAGGAATTCTTGATATTGGGGATCTTTGTTTGGACAACGTGTTTTCCGTCCTATCCTAATCGCCCAGCACGCCCCATGTCATCCCCGATGGCACCAATGCTCCAAGCTCGCTTCGTTGCAAGGATTTGACACTGGCCTCCAAATCGCATCGTTCATAGCGATCCGAGAAGTTTGCAGGTGATCACGAAATCAAAAAGGTCAAAAGCCTTTTTGATGTGTGATTTATTCAAATATCTCAAAATCAAAAAAAACATGTGGCCAGCAAATATGGATGATGATTCAACATCAAAATAAGCAAATGTAAAACAATACTAGTTGGTGGTTTCAACCCATCTGAAAAATATTAGTGAAATTGGATAATTTCCCCAGGTAGGGGTGAAAATAAAAAATATTTGAAACCACCACCTAGAAAACAGTACATTTTTTTTGCCCCAAGAGATTCAATCCACCAAAATCAGTCCGGACTGAGTGACTGGATTTAGACCACATTTCTGGGCTTTCCGGCGAATGCCTGAAGGGCACTCCCATATGGATTCAGAGGTACCACCCAAGAAAGAATCTCACATTGATACCAAACAGGCGATATACTGAAAAAAGGGCATGTTCCAAGCCATTTTTCGGCTTTACCTATGTCAAACCGATTCAAACCATCATATTTTTCGCAAGCTAAATGAGAAGGAAGTACATAACCGCGATTTTAAGCTAACAGCTTTTTGTTGGTGTCCGTTTCATGACGCGATGAAATTCATCCAGGGTCGCGAATTCATAGTGAAACGAAAGATGTGAGGGCTCCAAATCAATCCCCTCACCAGCCAACTTCCCATGATAGTTTCTGAAATTTCTCATGGTTGATTCCAAAAAGCAGTTATTTTTCATGATTCCAACTTCTAGTTTTAGACCACCAACTGTAAGATTTGTTGTTCCAACGGCTTCCTCATACCCAGGCAATTCACAGGCAGAAAGCCTCTGCTGCAGCAATGCTAAAGATCAAAAGCCCGAGCTGCCAGCGGAGCGGGTTTCAGCGGAGATTGGAACTGCTTCGGACCAGATTTTTGGATATGGGGGGTTTCCTAAAATGGTGGGTTTCCCCAACAAATCCATGGTTTTTTTTTACTAAAAATGATCCTTTTGGGATGTTTTGGGAAATGCCACCATTTAAGGAAACACCCATATGGTTGGACGATGGGGGTCAAAAACGCAATAAACAAATCAAACGTACTGACTCCCCATAATTGTTGGACTATGAATGCTCAAAATATATATGTTTTGCTGTGAAAGTAATCATGGAATCCCTTTAGAGTTTCAAAAAAGTCGGACTGTACAAACCCAGTGTGGAAGTTCTAACTGATTGCAAGAATCATTGAGAATATCCTTTACAACTTGATTACATCATCCCTGAGAGGTTCAGTCCTAATTCTTTATTCACCTGAAACCCAAGAGACCTTTGATTGCAAAAAACACTTTTATGAGGTCTCGAACCCGAAAAAAAAAAACATGCAACAAAAATCCAGGTATTTCTTGTGATTAATTGCATTGAAATTGATGTTTCGCTTCAAAATTCAGGACCGCCAAAATACAGTACTTATGTGGTTGAAATTGGTTTCGTTTAGTTCGACGCTGATAGATTTCCGGGCCCCTACTTTTTGGCACAAGAGACAAGATCTAAACCTGTATCATGAAGTAGAAGTTTCGAGTTTAAAGTCTCTTTTCAGACTTTCCACATGCTGGAAAAAACAGAAACGACAAAGCTCGGGTGAGGTTAGTAAGGTGAGATGAATTGACTTCGGTGGGGTAAAGAAAAGTTGATGGCCCCTGCAGTTACTAACAGCTTCCTTCTCACTTCTGTGCCTTCCTGGGACATAAAGGGTGGAACCTCTATGCTTTCTTCGGACATAGCAGCCTAGAACCTTCTGATATCCCTTTTCTTCATTATCTGATGCAAAATTTAGGTCCTTTGATAAAGGTTGAACTTTTAGTAAGGCGCTAAGGGTATGATTATCAAACAATTGCCAAGTTATATTATACACTGATACTTCCTGCCCTTCCGGCTTCCCTACTCTGTTTTTCCTACTTTCGGCTTGATGGGTTCTTTCTTCCTACTGCTCGTCTGACTTTCCAGCTTTGCGACGACGAGGAATTGGCTGTCAGCGGGTACGTTTACAGCTCTGGTCACTAGCCGCTAGCCCTTTTCTGTTTGCCAATCACAAACGACAAGAAGATTGGCAGTAGCAAATCTCCCACAGTTCTGTCTCTATATCACAGGAGATATGTTTTTTTGGTACCAGCTGTTTCCATATATAAAACACACAATTTACTCTGCAGTAAACTAACATGGCAACAAATGTATCTCCCATTGAAAATGGTGGATTCCAAGTGCCATATTAGCTCATCAAAGGGTACCCACACACACACATCTATAACTATAGTTGGTGGTTGAGGTTTCAACCCATTTGAAAAAATATGAGTCAAATTGGATCATCTTCCCCCAAATAGGTGTGAAAACAAAAAAAAATATTTGAAATTCACCACCTAGTTGGGAATATTTGAATATCTGGGCAAATTTACCATGCAATATTCCAAAAAACCTCACCACATGGTAATCCCATGGTAATTCACCATCATGGTTGAATCATATATTCACACACATCACATGTGACCCCGAAAAATCCATCCATGTGCCTCTGTCAACTTCCATGCATTCACATCACCTTGAAGCCCGATGGAATCGGAAAGGAGCTGTGGGTGGTTTCACTGCGACACGCAAGGCAAGGTGCTGTGAAGATTGAAAATATGTACCCTCCTTGAAACTAACATGTCCCCTAAAAAGGGACTATTTCAATAGGAAAGACATCTTCCAACCATTGATTTTCAGGTGCTATGTTGGTTTTAGGGAGTGTACTGACGCCCTACTACAGTAGCTTCTTGTTTCAACAAGTCATACAGTATTTTTATCTTGAAGATTAGTTTGAGCACGGTTTATCTTAGATGGTTGTTTTTACTTGTTCAATGACTATTGATAATATCTATGTATATAAATATCAGATATTAAAAACTGAAGAGTGCGGTTGGATTTGACGTTGACCTGTTGCATTTGACCACCCTGCAAAGTTATGTGCATATATTATGATCAAAATATCTGTATGGTATATATTGAAGGTTGCACAATATCAGAGATTCACCTGTGGGCACATGCACGCCACACAGCATTCATGTGGTTTCACATGTGCAACCGGCAACCCATGGGGTGACATTATTGGGGATCAGTTGGCGACCCGAAATAAAAGCTTGGAAATATGCAACGGACAGGTTCTGAAAAGTAAACAAGAAGCGAATCACTTTGAAATTCCCTTCAAATATTTTTGCATGGTGGATCAGATCATCACGATATGTTGCAGTCAAATTCTGATGTTGATGATAATGGCAAGGATCCTATGCTGTTGATAGGACTTGAACACGCAAAAACAATGGTTTCTTCAGGAATGACCGGCTTCAATTTTGACCGTCCCATGAAGAGACAAAACGAATCAAGGGAAGTGCCTGTTGCACGTCCAGCTTCTCCCTTTTCAATCCTGAGTGTGAAGATCTGTGGATTTCAGCATTCAACTGCTGCACTCCAAAATGATTCAGGAACCGTCAACCACATCAGCAAGCAAGGAACAACAAAACAAACAAATAGAGCTAGTGGCAATAACATTCAACGGAATGATGTAAATTCGTTGGACCAAACACAATATCAAATATATCACAATGACGTTTTTACATCTGTTGTATGCTTTCAAAATTGAAATACATTAACCTCACAAGCATCCTGCCAAAAAAGAATCATTGAACTACTCCGAGTACAAACATGATCGAACAATATTGAACTTCCGCTAAATTCTACCCCGCGTGCGTCATGGAAACTTGAGTTTATCCGCACATGCAGCTGCTCTTGGAGCTAAGGTAGGGCGCAATTCAAAGTATTCAAAATATAATCGTATAACCCCCCCAAAATATCCCAAAATATCAAATGGGGTAGTTGTGGACCCTTATTTAACCAAACACTATTGCACACATGGTGGCTGTTTATCAGTGCTGAACCACGCGCGACTTGGCGGACCGTGCAAATTCTCCACCACATTTGCCATGGATCGTGAGGCTTCTCTCCTGGTTTCCATTGTTTCAGGGGGCATGAAATCAAAAGCCTAATTAGCAGACTTTGGTACAACGCAAATCCACATACACCCCAGAAAACTAACATGACAATGGAAAACCAACCATTTGAAGATGTATCTCCTATTAAAAAATGATCATTTTCCATTATCGTGTTAGTTTTCGGGGGGTGAGGCCAATTCAGAAATCTTGGATTGAGATTTGCAACTTCATACTTCAAAAACCACAGGCATAATTATAAAGATATCATAATGTAATCAACTGATCAGGTCTATCAAACAAACAAACACCTCTCCTTCTCCAAGGGAGCAATGGAAAAAAAAACTTGTTGTTTGGGGCTTTCAGGGGATAACATCCTACCCAGTTACAAGAAGATTTCATGAACCATTGTTTCAGGATACCGTCGTTCACCAAGAGTTCATGGAATTTATCTGGTGGCCTAGTTTGCATTTTCTCACTTGTAAACTCACCCATTTCGGACCATGACATAAAAGTTTCAACTTGATTTTTCGTTACCAAACATACATCTAATCCCATTTGCTTAGATACAAACATCAAATATACATCCAATCCCCCAAAAAAATCAGCCGTTTTTCTTCCAATTGGCTGAATAATTCACTGGCAACTTTCAATCGCCGTGTTGTGAAGAAAAATCTTCTGAGTATCCAGGCTTGAAGCTTTCAAGCATCACTGAGAGCAAGCCCTCCCCCGACAGGCGGACCATGCAACCCCTGGGCCAGGGAACAAGCGAAGGGGGGTTGGATGGGACACCTATAGCAGGTTAATTTGTTAGTATATGGAGAAAGAACATTGTAGTTGTGTTTTTTCTAAACATGTGGCGTCTTTGCATCAAATATCAGGGAAACATACCCTACAACCTGAAAATCATGGTGTTTCTGTCATGCAACATCCGGCAAGAAACTTGACAAAACCCATTGGGAAAGGTCTCAGAGGTGCTCCTACAGCTACCTACGGTCACAGCTACACCAGGTGGTCCACAAGAAAAAACTTACCATGCTACAAAATTGAAACATATTTTCCCGTGTTTTTTCGAAAATGATGTATTGTAATTGTAATGTATTGTAGCCATCCAAACTGAAACGAGTTATAGGTTTTTAGGCAGTGCCAAAAACAAACCCAAACAAACGACCCGCAGCCCCGCAAGATCCCCTGCCACGTCACCATGCCTGAAGTGGTCGTCCTCCTCCTCAACCGGAAACAAACGCATCCCGGGATGTGGAGAAGTGCTGGGTTCCCGGCACGTGCCGGCATTTTTTTTTATTAGATTCAAGAAACACCTTTTAAATGTATTTAGTATTTGAACATTTTAAACATTTCTTCAATCCCTTTCTGGCAAACCTTCATCTTCCATCTGAACAAAATAAAACGTGGTCACGGATAACAAATCTGGCCTGGAAAAATGTGTTTATGAAATAAACATGCCATGCTTGTTTCTTGCCATTTCATGTCACACCACACAGGTTTCGCTCCCCCAAACCTGCTGCAAAAACTCGTTTGGATCATTGCGCCAAGCGGCGGCCTCCGCGACAAAGAAAAAGACAAAAACAAAGGCACAAACAAACGCTGCATCCCTTCATGAAAATCAAGACTGGGATCGTTGGGAAAAATATTAACTCAGGATGTTGGTGGGGTGATTAGTAGGGTGTAGCACTGAGCCGGTTGATGGTCCAAACATCTTCGATAGGAATCGCTGATTGGAAACAGGATGGAGGGATCAGCCTTGAAAGGGCTCAACCATCAATCTCAACCACCAAAGAAAAACATGGCGAACAACAACTGCATGTCCTTCCTACATGTTTAATCCATACACGTGTGGACTGACCTTTGGATTGACATCCTGCAACATGTGCACATCGTTTGTTAGTAGTCAAAATTGTTTGCTATGGATCACCCAATCGTGTAATGACATCTTTAATCACAGTATTCTAGTCATTCACGACGCATATAATTGATTTACAGCCACATCTGGTTGTTGGTTTCAACCCGTTTGAAACATATTAGCCAAATTGGATCATCTCCCCAGGTAGGGTTGAAAATAAAACAAATTGAAACCACCACCTAGCACATTATCAAAGTCTCTAAACGTGTCACGTTGCCTAGCAACACACACACACACGTTAGTTCACTCTCCTGGCGCCTGCGCCTCCGTGATCCGCATAAATGGTGCAAACAACTGGGCAGCGTGGAAGCAACGTGTTCAACGGGTGCAAGTGGGGGTTCTCCAAAATATATAGTGGTATTCTGTATACCCAAGTGACCATGGGTTGGATACCCCCCGAAAAAAGATAAACATTGATAAGCTGTGCATAATTGGGGCTAGGCACCTAATGGTCAAATGGCAATAAAAGCTGAACCACTTCCCGGTAATGGATTTCGATCACAAAAAACTTTGCAAAAGCTTCTACGTCCTACATATGAAACCAAAGCAGTTCTCGAAACAGTTGCATAACTGTACTGCATCGCTCATTTTCCCAGTCAGCTTATCCATCTGCAAAAACATGATCCTTTTAGGCAAGTGCCTATCTGAGTCCAAAATGCCTGTTTGGATCCTATGGGAAGAACACAACAACTGTTTCTGTCAAATGCGGCAAAATGATCCACTTAAAAAAACGCATCATCCATTCCCATCTAGACCAACGTTGTTGTTGTTGTTGTTGTTGTTGTTGTGGTGGTTGTGGTTGATCGTTGGCTGTTGGCTGTTGGTTGTCGGTTCTTGGTTGTTGGTTGTAGGTTGTTGGTTGTCGGTTGTGAGTTGGTGTTTCTGTACTAGTAGCAGTAGCAGTAGCAGTAGCAGTAGCAGTAGCAGTAGCAGTAGCAGTAGCAGTAGCAGTAGCAGTAGCAGTAGCAGTAGCAGTAGCAGTAGTAGTAGTAGTAGTAGTAGTAGTAGCAGCAGCAGCAGGAGGAGGAGTAGTAGTAGTAGTAGCAGTAGTAGCAGTAGTAGCAGTTGTAGCAGTTGTAGTAGTAGCTGTTGTTGTTGATGCTGTCCTTGTTGCTGATCTGGGTGTTGAAAAAATCTAATTGATGTTCCAATTGTTAATCATGTTGTGGTTGTGGTTGTGGTTGTGGTCGTGGTCGTGGTTGTGGTTGTGGTTGTTGTTGTTGTTGTTGTTGTTGTTGTTGTTGCTGTTCCTGCTGCTGATAAGCGCTGAATTTAATCAGGTAAAATATAATCTTTCACAAGTCCTGAAACAAAATTCCCACTGCAAACTCAGGGTGGATTCCCCTACATCCCCTACCTTCGGGGCGGGTGTATGGCATTTACCAAGTCCCTCACCACGGTTTCTCCCAGGGTCTCCCTACCTGGATCAAATGCTTCACACGGTTTTTCAAAAGGGACTTCAATTTGGATCGGCTGGCCATCACCTGCAGATTCGGCCGCCGAAAACTGGCTGTTTTTGTTGCCCCTTTTCACTGGGAGAAAACAAAAAGGGGTTTGAAAAAAAGGGATGGAATTGTTTTTGGAGAGATGATGAGAGAGAACTTGAATCTGCAATCTGTGTGCTAATTACTTGTGTTTGTCAGATTGGTTTCATATTTGCATACTGGATAGAGTACATGTCATGTGTTTTTAATACGTATGAATACATATAATATTATATAAAGGATATTGCAACATGACTTCAATTCACCCCAGCAAATTGTCAGCCCTTTGAACTCACTTGTTGTCTCCTTTATTTAAACATCAAGGAAAGTGCCTTACCAGTGTTTTAAACCAAGGGAATCACCCATTTTCAACCAAAAAATCCTAGCAGTTGAGTGTGGTAAAAAAGACCTTGGTGGAGCCACTGGTTAAGGCCTGGCCTGGATCAATTCCATATTCTGCGCCACAAAGGGAGCCATTCCACCCTGGCATGGACGTCGTTTTTCGACGTCGACGTCAAAAATGGAAGATTCGGAAGTTCCGTTACACCTCTTTTTTGGGGCCGGGCCAAAATTGGTGAAGAAGCCATCCTGAATGGGAACAAAAACATCTATCCATATATACTATACAGGACATTTGTTATAATGTGCTTCTTCCTTTTTCAGTGCCATATCTGGTGATCTCAGGTGCTAAGCCTCTTCTTCGCTTTGTCCGTTGTCATCAGTCTGGATCACTACCTGTCAAGCAATCAGGCACGAAGTGAGCGTGCACAAGCAAGAGTTCCTGGAGAAAAGATTGGAGTAAGATGCAAGGATCGTTCAACTTGCAAAATTTGACAACCTGATAATCCATGGTCAGAACATGTGGCAAAGGTGTGAGTCCTATAGGCCCTATAAGCAACTACCTGCGTTGGGCGTCTGCTTCGTAGCACATGCATGTGTGTTTCCGATTGAAATGGACAGATCAGTATACAGAATTAGATCCATACATGAGGATGAGGGCACATATACAGCAGTATGCACAGGCAAAAATACAAATTATTCTACATTATCTTCACATCCCAGCAAAACCCTGCAAAGTGTTGCATGGTCTCACGGGCACGTGCACAAAGATCAGCAAATCAAACTGGGTTGCGTCACATAACTTAAGTAGTCGTAATTACCCCAAAGGACCATAGGGAAAACTCCCAGCTATGCACATTTAATCATGTCATTTGGGGTTATCCACTGTATGGTCATTCGTCCCGGTACCGCAAAGTATTTTGGATATCCCCCAGATGTTTTCACAGCACCAAACCCAACCAACAGTTGGTTTCGCAAGAGAAGACCTACAATTAATCGATGCGATGTTGCTATTTGATCATTGCATATAGACACTTTCACTTGAACAACAACCTGAACACACACCCTTCCTGAAACGAACATAGCCCCCGAAACAAAATAGTTCAGAGATGATGTTCCTCTTGGGAAGGCCTACTTCCAGGGGCTATGTTTGTTTCAGGGAGGGTAACGGATGGGAAACAATAAGTTTTTCTTGCAAACATCCCTAAATATGTTTGAGATGTTGACATTAACAACATCTCCCACATGGCTTGGGAAATGCTGGATATAACTTCATCCTGAACCCTTGAGCAGCCAACCAACAAAAACCGCCTCGTAGTCTGGCAGCAAGTTCTGCACTAGCAGGCAAGCAGGTCTTAGGATGGCCTCCGCCACAGCTTTTCACCCGAAGATGTCGAAATACAAAATTCACAGTTGATGACGTTGAACCACTTGGGACGTTTAACGGTCAAAAATCGAAAAAATCTGCCCAGGGTTATGTTTGAGAAACAAATAGAGTGAAAGAAACATATTGAAACCACCATCACCATGTAGCCACTTCTCCTTTGGTAAACATCATGGAATCTGTTTGTACAATACGGCGCACTTCATTGAGATGTGAACCCGCATCACTACAGCCAAATGCAAAGTGTAGTACACACCAAGTTGACATTGACATCAGCACATAAATTCTCATACATTACTTATGACTTATGCTACATCAAACACAGAAAAAGGTTTCAAATATATAGTTAAACAACTATGCTGCTACTTTTTGTACCCCTATTTTATGTGTCACAAAAAAAACGACCAACCCCACCAGGTCACCACCAAGACGAACCCAAGGACTCATCAACAATCTCCAGAAGACATGTAACAAGGCTGAATCCATCCAACGAATCAACTCATCTGGTGGAATGCCTCCATGTGTTCACAAATAGGTCCATCTAGCTCACGGAAACGACAAAGGCTCGTGACCTCAGCTGTTTTCTCCGTTTTCACCGGCGGTCAAAAAGTGGGGCACTTTTGAGACAAATTCCGAAAATACCCTCCGGGAAAAAAAAAAACATATTCCACTCATGGCTGGCACTTTTTGAAAATGATGATTTTCCATGATTTTCCGGCTTCTCCCGTTTGGTGGGGTGGGTCCAATGTTTTTCTCGTTCCCTGCAACGTAGATGATCTTTCCAAAAACATCACGACACATGGTGGAGATCTGGTCGGAGATGTTTGGATTCACTGATTTTTTGGGCTAATTTGGGTTGAATGGACATGTGATAATTTTCAAGATCGACACGGAAGATATGTTGTTTTACAAAATGCTGAGGATGGGTCTTTACCATTTCTAAATTCTATAGTTGAACAACTTATATATCCTTCTATTCACTTTCTATAACAAAGAACATGTTTGCTTGACTCAAGTAGTTTTTGCCATGGTCCTGTGCAGGAAAGATCTCTGTGAAAGTCTACATTCAGATTGCTTCAAGACGGTGAATCAGGAAATCAGTCTCAAGGATACTGATGGGACAGTCTATTCCCTCATTTCCCAGTAAGCACCAGTCAAGATTCCAAATAGAATCGGAGGTACAGTAATGAACTCATGTGAAGGGGTTCAGCATTCGCTGTGCACCCCTCCAACAATGTAAGATACATCCCCTAAAAACTCAGCAAAATTCTGAAACATGCCCAATATGAAAAAGCAATCTGTATTTCAAACTTACCATTTGTAGGAAAGAATCACTGAGTCCCCAAACAGCTTGGAGAGCGGCGAAGGCACTCTTAATACGCTCAGTAGGAGACCAAGAGCTATGTCCTATAGAGCGTTTTTTCTTTTCAGAATTGAAATCTGTCAAGAATAACTGTTTTCAAGCCTAAATTGAACTAAAAGATGGTCTCCGAAAACATGTTTACTGAAAACAACCAGGAAAAAATGAAAATGAACAAATAGTAGCTACCAAACGGTTCATCATGGGTTGAATGATATGAACGGGTGAACCTTCACCTAAAATGTCACAAGCTAGGGTGTTGTTTAGAGTCGTGAGGTGCATGTAAATATCGCTATATTTCAACCTTGAAATTCTTTGAACACACCTGATATTCGACTGGTGGAAATTTGGGGGAGTCTGGTGTAACGATAAACATTCGATTCATGTCCTTTAAGGAAAGGCCCGCGGGGGAGTAGAAACAACCTGCTTGCAGCATTTGGCAACAACTTAGAGCATCAGAAAGGTGTGCTCCAAATATCCTTATTTGAACTGTACAAAACAGAACATACCTTTGGACCCCAAAACCATGAAAATGATGGTACAAGGCACAAAAATACAGTATGAGCTATAACCCCTTAAAATTGAAGTTGTGGGTTCCCAGGGTAAGTATCAGTATACCTATAACCCGGTCCTGTTGCTTGGAAGGCACCTCTCTGTAAATATTTCGACCCACAAAATCATAAAGAACAAACAGGCTCTGCCGGTACAGTAAACATATGGTGAAACTACATGTTCAAACTTGATTTCCGTAATAGTTTCCAATGGCTCGGGGGTAGTTTTTTTCAACGGTTGAGCTTGCTTCCAATTTCCAGATTCCAAAACCTCCTCGCTTTGGTACTAACACTTTTTCCAACATCTTTGGAACATGAAATCGAGTTTTGTCAAAGCAATGGCTTGGCCACTTTGCACAGCTTTCCAAATACTGAAACACAGCTTGGACATGTGTCTTCAAAATCATTGGCCCCGCTTATGGAGGGTCTTCAGCCTGTGGCTGTAAGGATTTTATGTCCTCAAAACACATGAATTTCGAGGTTCTATATTTTCGAGACTGAACAATTCATTGCTCATTTGTTCAAGGCCTTTTTTGGCTCTGGATTTTCCTTGGCTAAACAAGGGTTTTGCTGGGCAGGTTCATAGCTGTGCACTTCTGAGATGTCGCCTTTGATGAGTTTTTCTGCACGAGAATGGCCTGCCACTAGGCGAGATCACCAGCTGGATGGCTTTGATCTGTCTATCATGGCGATCTTCATTGCTCGCGAAGCATAGCCGAAGCTATATACCTTGTAAAAGCCTGCAGTGGCCAGTGCCGTTTAGAAAACAGTAGTGGTTGCTGTCTGCTGTAGGTCTGGAATCATGTCGTCTTCCTCTTCCTCCATCTCCTGACAGAAAGTACTCAGTGAACGATTTGAACGAGCTACAAGAAACAGTAGTAACAGCAACGACACCGGCAACGTCAACTACAAAGTCAAGCACAACAACAACCTCAACAGCAAAAGCAAACACGAGTAAGTCAAAACATAAACAACATCAACAACAACAACAACAACAACAACAACAACAACAACAACAACAACAACAGCAACATCAACAACAACAACACCAACAACAACAAGGGAATTCAATCATTGTTATGCTCACAGTGCAAGGACCTCAGGTCCGAACCTTTATTATGGCAATGCTTGTTTCCATCGGGCACTTCTGTCTGGATGGTCTCTTCCATCTTCTTCTTTGAGATAGTGGCCACACTGCAATAGGAACAAAGCCATCCTCCAAGCAATTTTTCTCGCGCTTTCTCCTTTGCGAGCTTCACCTTTTCCTGCAGCAGTACTCTTTGATGGATCCCTGAAATCCGGCGAGAAAACCAGTTGAGGGAAAGGTAGTTTATCCCACTATTTACAGGTTTTAGCACCATCCCAGGTGGTTGTTTGAGATTTCTTCCATCAACAGTATGATAAGCCAATCATATTTTTTCATACCATTCAACATTCCGAAAACACACACCCTTCAGAACCAAATCCACAGAAACAACTCATCTAAGAATTTGTGAATTCCCAAAAAATCATTTATTGTCACGACGTTGTTATGAGTGGTAAGTGGTAACATTTCAGAAAGTCAACCAAAAAATCATTTGCAACTTCAAGGGGTCGGAGTCAGTGAAAGATATCATCAACCTTCACAGCCATAGATTTTTGGTCTGTGAGACTGGGAAGAGTCTTCCGCTACTTGTCTCCCCAAGGCGGAAGGAAAGCACCTCAAATTAATGAACCACTGTGACAGTGTGTTTAATGAATCTTGGAAGCCGCAAAAATGAAAAAAAGAAACAACTGCAAACAATGTCACTGCCAAAAACTCAACTGCATGGGCAAATGGAACTTTATTGTTCCGGGCTAGCTTGGCAACCATTTCTGTGGTATCTTTATCTGTCTTTAAATCCCTGCTACAACGTGGGTTAACGAAATATACTATGAACCATACGGGGTCTTGAGTCTCTGGCTCCGATTTGGTTAGGAGCTTATCTTTTGAGGTGCCCCTAGCAACTTTCCTGGCTCGCTTCCAACAAATGGTTGAACAATGGCAATCTTCACAACCCCTGTCGTGAGCATTGCATCGGTTTTGGAGCCTGAATGTTTGCCGCTGCCCGTTCGGCGGCCATGCGTGCCACAGCACGCGCCATGCCTCGACGACTTTTTTCACCCGTAGGCAACTTGATGGCCTGAGAATGGAAAGCACCAAAAAGATAGGCTTCGTAAAGGGAAGCCTCTCCCAGAAAAGGAGAGCCCCGTTGTTCTGATGGCGTATAAGCCCCTGATATTTAACATAGTGGCCTCCTTTAAACAAAATACCCTTAATCATGCACAAAAGTACAAACGGATCGTTTTCCAAGCAGCATTATTCCATGTCATTCCTCCCATGTTTTTGTTCAACAAAACTTTGGCTGCGTGTGTGAACATGCAACTGGGAAAGTAAAGGCAGTAATGTGTTCTGGATCTTCTTAGCACTTCTCAAACTACATATTGAAGAAAGGCATTTCCAGACCACCCACATCCAAATCATTCCCTTCCAACTACCACGTAGCAAATACATCCATGTTCCAAGTTCTTTTTCACAGACTTAGTCGGGTTTCTTAGAAAACCAAGTGGCACTGTGAACCATGCCCTCCGTCACGGCCCACACCTGAATCAGAATCATGGCGAAACAAAAAACAATGAAAATTCAGAAGACAAAATGGGGCAACAAGATGCCTTCAAGAATTAGATTGGTATGTCATGGGCTATGAAAAAACCCCACCCTGCTTTGATTTTTTTTTTTGAAGCCGCCCGACGGCTTCGACACGAAAGCTAGGAACCGAGGGCCTTTTGTTGGGGAGTTTCATCATGGGGACTTTTTTGTGGAGATCCACCTCGGGCTGCAAATTAGTCACCCTTTTCGGGATGTTGAATTGATAAGTATGTAACGGAAACAAAATTGGCACCCAAAAATAAGAGGTCCGGGTATTAATACCCAAATGCTCAATGTATGGTGTATTTACCTACATTTACTCCCAAAACTACCCAAATGTAGGTACCAGTAATCTTCCAGGAAGAGTATCTGGGATACATAACTTTGAATAATTTTGTGTGAAACTTATTCTGGTTCTCAAAAAAAAACATCTGTCGGATTGTTACACATGAAAAGCCCTAAAACGGACTTTTTGGGGGAATATGGTCCCTCGAATCTCTTGGAGCCAGCTAAATGTAAAGCACCATCTGGTTGGAGTCATTTAGGTGAACACGTAAACTTAAAATTTAACATATATATATATATATATGTCATCATTCTAAAAAAAAATCGGATAGAATCCATGTATCACCCCAAATCATTATCAAACTACATAAATTTCAGTCATCTCAATGTAACCATGGAACTGAGGGTATCGTGTCCCCCATCAAGATGTCGCCAAGGAACAAAGCCTAAAGGACCGCCAAGACGAAGCTTCAACAGCCGAAGGCTTTCCTCATGACCTTTTTGTGCAAGCCCTTGTGTAATGAAAATCGCCAAAAAAAAACAAAAAAAACACCGGGTGTTAGGTTGGAAACGACTGAGAGGTGGACTTTTTGGAAAAAAAAGATGTCACTTCTCGGCAGAAATGCTTCAGAAAGGAAACAACATCATTGAACCAAACTCCATTAAACCAATAGGTGAAATTTCAATTTGGTGATTGAAAAATGCCTGAAATTCTGACCAGGAGTCATGAAAAATTACCAACCCAAACATGTGTGTGTGTGTATTCTTTGTTTCCCCCCAAATGGGTTCCATTTCATGACTCGAGTTCTAAATCACTGAAAATCCACCATGTTTTTCGCAGGGCCCAGTGCCTTCGGACCGTACGTAGTCCAGCACCGATTTGCCACGAGCATCTTTCACGTAGAGAGCCATAAAGTTCCTCCAGCGGCAACTAAAAACTCGGCGCCCACCCAAAGACTAAGGGATTTTTTTTTTACGAATCAAGGATTGGAACTGAGGAGAGTTTTACATCCCAAATCAAGTATGGAAAAAAACATCCCAAATGAGAAAATGTCCATACTTGATGTTCATTTCTGAAAAAACACCTCAAATGTTCCACTTCAATCCACTTCAGCTATACATTCGATTTTTTTTACATGGCCACATGTAGGGCGCAGTGGTACTGAACATTCCATACATGCACAACACAAAAAAACAGCCTGGCTCTTTTTGGTCCAGTTGATTTTTGAAACTGGCAGAAGTTCAGATGCAAAAATATGTAGGTCTTCCCTAAATAAAGACTGAGATTCGATCATACATCAGTGCCGCACAAATACCCTGAGCTACATGGGGAAAAGTAAACTGATGTGACTACAATACTTGGTCACTACAATAGTCATGATCAGTTTGAAACAAAATTTGGGTATGTTTGGGTCATATAGGCAATATACTATCACTTTCACGACATATCAAATATATACTACCCTTGGCTAGTTTTAGAGATTGTCAAATCTTTCATGGGAATCCTGTCATGAGGCAACAATGAACCAACCATGCCTGGTACGGTTCACTGTCTCCAACGCCATGTCTAAAATCTGCAACCGACGTAGACCCACGGCATAATGGACCTGTCTGCTGTTCATGGTCCAAATTTGTCAGGCTATCACCTTGTTGTTATGTAGAAAAACATCGTGTAAATACTTTTTTGATTGAATACCTCATATTTGGTGCAGTTGTTTTTCCAAGAACAGTATTACAATGGCAATATGCTCGTTTTAGGAACAACATAACGGTTACATGTTCATTCTGCGGCAAAATTAAGGTCCACAGTACTTCTGTGCCGACAAGAATACAAGAATTCAACATTGGCATTGTGATGTCCATCTTCCAAATGTGCTATTTCTACCGCAGATCCAGGAAATGGATGCCCCTTGGAAGATCCAGGAAGTGGAAATCAAATAGCAACTTCTGGATGATTCGGTGCACCCCGGAAGTAATCTAACATAGCGGCAATAGAAAATCACCACTTTTCCATAGGAACAACTACATCTTCAAATCAAAGGGTCCATTTTCCGGCCGTTGCAATTTATGTGAGGTTTACCTTTGAGTGTAGTCGGGAAGTTGAAAAACATCCTTAGTAAATACTATCAAAATATATCCAAAATGGTAGATTTTCCATGGCTACGGCTATACCCATTTTTTCCTGCAAAAGACCCAAGTCACACAATTGGCACCATTCAAATCTTGCATGGATGGATCGGCCCCAGACTCCAACAATAACTTGGCGCTACTGACCTGCAAGGAAAATTGGATGAAAGGAGGGGGAATTGGTTTATGAGCCTTTCAGAGTCGCTGTTGATGGCTACATATCCTACATATCCTACTAACCTCTTCATATAAATATATATATATAGGTAGTTTACCTTATTATTTTACGGGTTTTATACATCCAAACGGAAGTTGTTTGGGATTTCTTCCATCAACAGTAGTGAAATCCATATTGAAATTGTTTGAAAGTTGAATCTCATGAAGACTGATTCTCATACTCAGAAACTGAGTCATTCATCCGATACTCAGTTTGATATTCATTTGCATTGCAAGCTTATTCACTAATATTGATGTTCGGTACCGGGTAGCGATGAAAAAAAAGGTATGAAACTGTAAAAAGAGTGACCTTTTCACCCTGCTGGAGTTAATATTGGCAAAACGGGGGCGAAAAAATTGGTTGTTAGAAAATCTCCTCCCCCACTGCAGTCATGTTTAAGGATTGTATATAACGATACTGTACTTGATATCAAACCATCTTTACACAGGCTTCATGTAGATGTGTATTGAACATTCATTGCCTGTTCTAGTGAAAGCTTGCCCAGCTAGTAATGAGGCATGTCTCTTTCCCTTTAATTTATGAAGTCTGGACTTCAAAGCTATCCTAAGCAAGCCTTTCATCAATTGACACCACTAAGCTCCCCAATGCAGCCACGAGGTGGTGGTAAATACATCTAGAAAAGTAACGTGGAAGTGAAGAATCAATAGTTTGTAGATGTTTTTGTTCCTTTTCCAAGGGAGGTGTTTTCAAGTGTAAGTTTTCTGGGGGTGTCAAGTTTTGTTTGATCTGCAGAACATAGGAATGAACAGTATGAATGATGGAATCAAAATCTGTGCCCAACTTGAAAAAACATAAGAGGCCAACGTATTACGTATCATAATTATTCAATATCAACCTCTACAAACGACTTAACAAGCCCAACAAATTGACATGCCGTGCATATCATGTTCTTACATTTAACCCAACGACATTATCATTTGAAGAACACCTTATTCGCTATAATCTTCGATTGCTTTGCGGGGGGGGTGCTAAGATCCCTTTACCACATGCCACTCTGCATGGAAACCATTTTGGATGCTGCATAGCTTGATGGTATCGCCTTGTTGTTCACTGTAGCAGTGATCAGTGCCGTCACACCCCGCGCGTTAAAGGTATCCAAGGGAACGGACGCTTCAACACCTCAAGCACTGAGGCACTCAGAGACCAGGGCCCTAAGAATCATAGGATCTCAAGTCACTGGTGACTAAGAGGAGATCCCAGAACCCTAACAGAGTCACATCCCGCGGGCTTGCAGGGTCCAATGATTCTTAGAGGGGAAATTTAATTTACCCAGTTCTATGATATTGTATGGGGATCATCATGAGAATCCTGAGAATCGTTGAATGTAAATCCCAATCATTATAATGGGATCGCTCAAAGGGGTAATTGAGCTCCGCAACATAAACCAGGTCCATACAGTTGTTCAAACCTTGCATTTTGATTCGACCAAGATTCTGAGCGAACTTAATTTCCAACAAAGTCTTCTTTGCCCTACTGTGGATGGAAGAAATCCCGAACAACCAGTTGATATGGTAAATGTCCCATTATTTAGAAGGTTTTAGCACCATCCAAAGGGTGGTTGGCCTTGGGATTTCTGAACCATCAACAGTGACGGGCGAACAATATTGCTTACGAGCCTCCCGCTTAAACGGCTGCCTCTAGCCACTAATGATCATGACATGGTTAACCATTGGATTCCCTTAATAAGGCCGAACATGAAAAACCCTTATTTCCGGAGGCGTGTAGGTTAGGGGGATGGGTGGGTTGTCTCACCCGAAAAAAAAAATATGTTTTTTACTTTCAGCTTAGACTTTTCGGATACCGAACTAACACCTGAAACCCTTCCAAAGGTCTGGTGAAGATTTGAAACTCCCCTAAACATATAAACTGTTACCCTTCCCCACCGAAAAGGAGTGCCAAAAGAAAACCTTAGTGCATCTGTAGGGAAGCGCAGAAAACAGAAGCATCCGAACACCATCATTGACACATGACCAAGAAACAGAGTCTAATAAATTCATAGTCACCATCTGCTCCAGCTTCGATAATTTGCTCTGGCAATTGTTGAAACGTTTTATTGTCCTGAGAAGAAGATGGATTAAGTAATGACAGCATGAACAACAACTTGCTATCACGACAAGTTGTCAAAGGTGTTGCAAGTGTAAGTTCCAACCGCTGCTCCGTCAACAGTTGTGATATGTATAAATTTGTGATTCATGACATTCATAACTGCACACAAAGAAACTCTGAATGACCAGCCTCCCTCTCTAGACTGCGGGTGTGACCTTATTATATCAAGGGTTTTATATAGAAGTGTATTGCTTTGTTTTCACCCCACATCTCCAGGTGACTTTCCAAACTCCAAGCGAAACGCCAAGTGGCAATCTTGGCAAGGCGTTCTTGGCGACGTTGCAACAGTGCAACATTGTATTGAAGACGGCGCCCTGAGGGTGAAGGACAATAACTCATGGATACTCACTACTAGCTGCTAGGAGTTGTTTTTTCGTCGCATCCGGGCCCAAGTTACAATAGTGGTTTGATATCTAAGAAACTACTATAGTCACCCCACTATAAATCATTGACTTTCAATCCCTACGCCATCAATTGTTTGGCAGCAATATTTGAGTACTATTTGAGTATTGGAATCCCTAAGCAAGAATCACTTTGTATGATTTGAAATACACAACGTCAGATTTTTCATGTATATATTATATATTAATATAATTTAATATACATATATCATCCCACCTGGTTTGTTCTTCAGCTCTCGGGAAATTAAAAAAATAATCTATATGTAATATCTATATAAACATATTTATAGTCTTAGTCAGGTATTCATATTTAAATTTGAAATACATATCATATCCCATCTCATTTATCTACAGTTCTTAAACACCCTTNATCATGCCTTTTGACAAAATTTTTGCGAAAAAAAAATTAAGTCCTAAAATATTTTTTGCAAAAATTTATTTTTGCAGTTTTTGTATGATGAATTTGGATGCAAAATCTATGATTTTGAGGAAATTGGCTAAGTTTCCTGCATAGAAATTGGTTAAAATCTACATTTTGTATGTAGGAAACTTAACCAATTTCCTCAAAATCATAGATTTTGCATCCAAATTCATCATACAAAAACTGCAAAAATAAATTTTTGCAAAAAATATTTTAGGACTTAATTTTTTTTTCGCAAAAATTTTGTCAAAAGGCATGATCCCGTACCAACACTGCAAACAAAAAATACAAAAATATGTTAGGACTAATTTCTTTGTTTTGCAAAAAAATGTGGGGTAGGCATTATCCCATACCAAAACTGCACAATATTTTAGGACATTTTTTTTTGCAAAAGAAATTGTGGTAGGCATTTTGTAATGACGAGCATGTTTCGAGAAAAAAGGATAGATGTAACAAGAAAATCATTAGTCATTAGTCCTAAACAAAATAGCAAAAAACCTGTTTGGAGTGCAGAGTCAGGAAAAATATATGAATGCAGATATCTACTGCCAGAAAACTTGGATCTCATTATATAAGAGCAATACATCCAATATGTAGTTCCATGATGTTATATCTATCTTACATGCTTTTGCAGTCATCATCACGTATGCCTTTGCTTCAGCACTTTCTGCACAAATCATGTATGAGCAATGCATTACTACAATCTTGAATTTTGCCAGGAATTTTGCAATGCAAAGAGACCAATTCTGATTCAATGAGTGAAGGCAACATCTACTTTTTGCAAATCACAGGCTACCCTGGTATATTTTTGCATCTCCGGAAGTTTTTCCCCCTGAATATTTAAATTTAGCAACCACCAGCCAGATGTTTATTCATCCTTTGCAATGACAACTTAGTTTGCAACAAAGCATGGCTCATCTCAAAACTCAGCAAATCTTGATCAAAATGTTTGTAACACGCAGCCTTTGGCTTATACCAGTGATACTGTTGATGGCTGATAAATTCCAAGCAACCATCGTCTGGATGTGTCCCAAAACCCTGTAAAATCATGGGGATAAAAATGCCAATCATTTATCAACTGGTTCTTTGGGATTTCAGAACTATCAGCAGTAGCAGCAGCACCTGGACTCCTGGATGGTTGGAAGATGGAGTTTCCTTGTGGGGGATTTCTGGCCTATCTTCAGGGCCTTAAAAAAAAACACCTTTCCCAAGACGGGAAAAAAACATATTTCGCCAAGATGTGAAAACCCCCGGTGGAAAATCACCAACGCCAAAACGACAAATTCCGCAAGGCACCTCTCATCGCTCCTCAACTGTTCTACCACCTTGCAACAGACATGGCACCAAATGTGTGGGTTTCACTTAAACGAAATCTCTGTCACTTGTTTGTGATATGTTTGATATGTTGTGGTATAGCCACTTGTTTGTATTACACATTTATGTACTTGTTAGCATTTGGGGGTTGTCGTATTTGTTGTCTTGTTTCTTTGTGGTGTGAGTACAGTTTGCGTATGTTTACGCAGCAGTTGAGGTGACCGTGAAAACATAAACATGAAATTGCAATTGCTGGCGCAAACTGTAAACTCAGTTGCTACTACAATGACTTGCTATATACTCCTGAAATTTAAAGCCCTGTGCGAAAACAATGGAATCATGGCAGCTGTTGATATAGATACTGTATACTGTATACTGCAGGATGTATGGCATCCATACATGCAACCATCCCTGCATCATGGTAATTTACTGTAATATATACTATCTATTCACAGTGTCCGAAATTGAAGCACATCATTGACAGTTAGAATACAACATAAGAACGAATATTTGGAAATTGACAATCCTCTTACGTGGGTTGATCATCAGGAATCATGCTTATGGTCCGGGTAAATGCATTACAAAAACACCCTTGCAATCATCACATATTAATTACATATACTGTATATAGCTATCCATCTACCCTGTTAAATATAGAAACTTGATGATATGTGCGCATATTTTACAGCCAATACCCCAACAAGAAACCTCAGATGCACCTGCAAACGTTCCTCTTCTTTCTGTTTCTGTCGTGTACATTGCCGCTTTGCCGCTTGACACAGGCCGCGCACGTGCAAGGGCGCTGGCCTTTAGTTCGGTTGATACTGCTGATGTTGGTAGTTTATCCGGCGAGAAAACCAGTTCAGAAATCCGGCGAGAAAACCAGTTGAGGTTGGTAGTTTATCCAATTATTATTAGCAAAGTTTAAAAAAAACATTTGGTGCAGGATTCCTCGTATCGACAGTAATATCTTTAAAGCATCTACAACAATTTCACGTTTTGGAATATTTGAGGTCATCATGAGAGGATGTTTTTGTTTAATTTTACACCAGCATTTCTTGCCCACAAAGAAAAACATGCCATTTGCTGTAAATATTTGGCGCTTATGGAGGGCCACTGAAAGTTCAAGAAGAACTGATGTTGTTGTTGTTGTTGTTGATGTTGTTGTTGTTGTTGTTGTTCTTGTTCTTGTTGTTGTTGTTATTATTATTGTTGTTGATCTTGTGGATTCAACTTGCAAAACAAAGGTTTGCACTGAATGTCTCCCATGAAACATCGCAACGAAAGGTTGTGATGACCATGAAAACCGAGCCCAGTGCAATATGATGTTGAAAACCCTGCAAGATGACATACAGCAAACTCATTTAAATCGAAACCATTCTTTGCTACGCATCGATTTTCAGGCTCCCATGTCAAAATTTCTGCTGAGAAACTTGAAGACTGGCGGTTCAAGGTTCGTGAAGAGGTCCATCAGTTCTTGTTCTTCCTCGCAAGATTGGACGACTGCAGCATGCCCTTGAAGCACGTCAAGTGTCATATGCATATTATATACATGTAGCAGCGAGATAGTAAGGTTGTAAAGTTACCAGTTACGAAAAAATCCCTATTTATGATTTATGTAAACAAAGAAAAAGGTCCATATGGAAACCAATCAATGTATGCATGCATATACACTTCTTTCAAATACCACTTTGGGCAGTGGCCGGTTATCTCCCCAAAGCAACCACCAGAGATTGAAAAAAAAACGGAGAAAGCAAGCATTGCTGTACAGTGTTCTCTCGCAATAGCTCTTGAAATCAAGAACTCAAATAAGCATAAATAAACGCATTGCGCATCGTAACGCGCATGCGTACACACACACACACCTGTCGTTTAAGCTTAACCACATGATAGGGCATTGAAAGGGCTACTAATTAATACGGTTACTTCATTGAGATCAAGTAGGTCAGTAACAAACAATTTTTGGAGTGGAATATCCTTTGTACCGAGGTGTGGAACAAATGTTCGATTAATCGGGATTCTTGTGAATGGCTAGTATTAAGACACATACTTCTTACAACAAAGGCTTAACCCCTACATGAACCAAAGCTCCAAACAGCAGAGGCTAGTCGAAAACCCGTACCTGAATAACAACTCCAAAACCATCTCCGACTTTGCCAAAAACTCAAGGTCCTTTTCAGCGGGAGTAAGGCGGACTTTGCCATGCTCCGGCTCCTCATCTAGCTCTTCCTCTTGCTCCTCATCTTCGTCAAACATCAAATCATCCCGAGCATCGTAAGCTTTCCTGAGCGACATCATTACGCAAGTTGACAAGCAATCTTGGTTGGTAGATTTTGGACTGGTCCAAATCATAAAGGAAATATAGGTAGAACAGATTTACAGGCAGCTTACAAAACAAATACCAAACACCGTGTGACGCAGTGTAGGCATCATTCCCTAAGATGAAGTCTTAAAGCTATGAATGTCTAGCTTCGTCTCAAACTTTGGGGTAGGAAAATAAACCAGTCCCATGGATCCTATGGGTTTCTTACGAACTAAAGTCAACCTTGAATTTTAGGGATTCCCGATTTTTTCCCCACGTGTCAGGTAAGGGTTGTTAGATTTTGTATGTCTCTACTCTCATGATGAGCTATACCTCTCACCCCTTTACATTGCTGAGCTCCAAAAATCATTACATTACCAAACAATACACAACTACAACGGAAATCCCTCAAAATTACTATGCCTTTGTATGGCTTGATCCCCCCAACATGGGTATACTAAGTATAAGTATGACAACCCTGACCTTGACGCTTCGCCAAAAAATATGCCATGATTCTTCGCCAAATCCATGGCAAACTTGAGCGCTTTGGCTTGACCAGTGATCTTTGATAGGGCCTTCATCATACCATCGCCACCATCCTCACCTCCGAGAAAGAAACAGAAGGACAAACGGTAGGTAGGACTCACCGGGCACTCAGAAAGCTTTAAATATCCCAGGCATCAGAATCTTCTTGGTAAAATGGAATTGTCTATCAATCATTCCCCCGAAAAAATCAAATGTCCGCAACTCCAGGTTATTATACGTTATTTAAAAATCTGTATGTGTTCTTACGAAAATCAAGTCGTGATATTACAACTACGACATCAATTTCAACTCACAGGGGCTCCACCCAGGGCCAAGCAGTTGCCTACCCATCCCCATACCCAGCGGGCCCCATTCGTACTGGCGCTCTAAGCCGCTGATACCAATGCCTCTCTGGATGCATCCCTACATTATCATGCTTTGCCCAATACTTCTGATATGTGCTTGGGTGCACTCGAACTAATCCTAAGTATAATTTGGGATTTCCTGCTCCAAGAAAGAGTGGCCACCAAAAGCCTTTCAATTCTTAGGGGTCTCTTAACAGAAACCTTCACTTCCTCCAAGGATTGCATCATAGGTGGGGGAGACGGCCCCCAAAGTGCATCACACATGTGGAGAGCTTAGGGCTACAGCAGTTACCTCACTGAAAGAAAAAAATGTCGCTTTTTTTGAAGTAAAAATTTGGGGATGTTTGGCCCAGTAACAGTGGCAAGTGAAGGGTTTACAGGGAGTCCCAAGCCTAAACATGTGATGACTGTCACTGGTAGAAAGACCTCAAATCACTGGTACTTCCGAGGTTTTTTTTTGCGCCCAAAAACCCACGGTTTTTCCACTGGGGACCGGCACCTGCATCCTCAACATCTTCTTCCTTTCAAGAAAGTTGTGCTTTTCACCTATTCCTGTGAAACTACAACAATTTATACGGGCAAATGACATTAGTAACAGTACATGCATGAGCATGGATACCAAAATCAGAATATATATATATAGCATTATATTGCCGATTTGTATATATATATATATGATATATGTCTCATCAACAAAAGTCAAGCAAAACTTCAACCAATGGCGTTGAAACCACATAAAACAAATCAATGTAAGATGTTTATTGAGATGATTAAACACAGGGTCCGTCACAAACATTTGGATATAGTGAGAAATGTGTATGTAGAATGCATGACTAAGTGCACCCTTCCTCCCTCAGTTATTGTATCTTGTCAGACATTCTGGGATAGGGTTCTATATACTATAGCTGTTATAGATTTGTATATATACTGTACATGTTTCTGAGGTGTCTGAATTTTCCACATGTCTTAAAGGTTCAACCCGGACTGAAGAAAAATCGCCCAAACCAAACCAAAAGGCTTAAGAACTCACTTGCCATTCCCCACAGTCAGCATACCTGTCCAAACTCACTTGCTCAACATAAGGTTGTTTTTGTTTGGTGGCTGGTCCTCCAGAACATATTGGCAATTCACAATACATCTAATATCATTTTCGATCCCTCACCCGAAAGGCCTTTTCAACAACACCAACCTTTGAGAAGCTTCCTGCCTTCGTCTCTTCTGATTTAGCTCGGCTGCTTTTTTCGCGCGGCTTCAACGATGAACTTCGCGGCAAGGACTTTTCGGACGTCTCCAATTCGTCCGCCATGGGGCGAAAACTACACTTTTCGACTTAAAAATGGTGGGCCGGGTCGGCCCAGAATGATGCTGGGTTTTCATTCTGGAACTTTCATCATACCTAAATGATGTGTATTCCCTGCGTTTAAGTTTAGTGATAAATCTATCATATTTTTTGTTCATATAATATATATATCTATACTTAAAACATATGTGCGCGGATTGAATGGCATTTCTTGGTAGTGGGTCCCGCAATGTACTCGTATTTGCCGCTTCAAGTTTTCATCAGGACCGTCAAATTGGATGTTCTTGCATCATCTTCCCCAAAGATTGCAAACGCAAAAAAACATGCATTATACTGATTGTTTAATCAGGATCTTTACAACGGTTTATTAATCCCAACATAACTGGGTAGTATGATCCCCTATATACTGTACCCTAAATGACCAGGGAATATTTTCATTGCTCAGTTGAATTTCAATCATTTGAGCATATAACATGCTAAACAATCTACACCTCCCCTATTCAACTAGCAGCATAGCATCAACACGTGGTAAATCATTGCTACGTAGACCACATGAGTTCTGCTTTGAGGAATGCCAAACTGAGCTGCATGGCAAACCTGCAGGTATGCAAACTGTTGATGGCTAAAATTTTCATGTCATCAACAGTATACAGTATAACAAAACATAATATAATACACAGTACAAACAATGTTATATCTGAACATCATACATATATACTCATATTAACAGAATCGTGATGAGTATCACAAAGATCATGATGATCATGATCACTGATGACTCGTGACGATGACAAACATCAAAATAATCATCATCATCATCATCATCATCATCATCATCATCATCATCATCATCATCCCCCTACAGCTCCTGCGGAGCATCACCAAGAGACACAATAAACATGAATCAACATATGTATGTTACATATACATTTCATCACAAGTCAACTTCAATCGAATCTCTAATGCCTCCAAAAAAATGCCCGACCTTTTCAAACCACCTGTGATCCGATCACGTCACCCGGACATCTTCGCGGCTTCAACTCTTCAAGTGTCGATGCTTCGAACAAATTGATCTTTGCAATTTGTTCGCGTTTTGCATCGTGGTCTTGTTGCTTTGTCCCTCCTGTTTTTTGGCCAATTTCCAACGCAAAGATTATTGTGAATCCTGTCCAAATTCATTTTTGCCTTTTGTCTTACTGTTTCCATGGGGAAATCTAGTTGAAAGTGCAAGTTAAAGGTAGAATTAGGATGAATTTTGTAGACAGGGTGTAGAGAACTTCATGATGTTTTTGTACATTTTCATCAGGCAAACACACATGTTGTGCCGTTCATGTGCCGTTTCATGGCCACGGCGGACGAAGTGAGCAGCTACAACGCCCCTCGTTGATGAGAGCTTCACTGCTTCGCTTTTCCACCAAATTCACTTTGGCATGGACCTGGGTGCCCAATCATTGGAAGTGAAGCATGGATCAACATGGAAAGTTCTTCGTCAGACTCTTTAAATGGTTTCTACAAGGAACGAGTCGCCTTACTTCTCAAAAACCGTGGTTGGCCAAAAAGGACAGTTGTGTTCAGCGACTCTTTTAATGCCCATGGGCGAAGGGAAAAACAAGCTTTAAAAAACAAAAAACTTGCCTCTCAACTATGCAATATCTCTGCACAAAAATGATGTTTGTCTTCACAACTATCCAAAATTAGATTAGAAAAACATCCCCGGAATGCATGAACACAAACATGCACAGCAAATAGGGCACATCTTACAAAGGTCAATCAATCGTAAGGTCCTTGCCGTTGTTGGCAAATTCTACCCAAAGCCTCACGTTCGTTGACCCAGAAGCTGCTGGCGTTGAAAAGTTTCAGAACTAACATCGTATATTCGTAGAACACAGATAAATGTGAAAAGAACATTGTCTAAATGTAAAATATATAAAGATACCTACTACATATTTGTACAAAATATACGTACAGATGTGAAAAGAAGCATATTGTATATGTCAGATTCAATCCAATTCTCCCCAGGTAAATGTGCCTTGGTTCAAGTTGCTAACAAATTGTCATTCCTCTGTCAACACGAATCTGTTCATAAATTTCATTGGGATCATGATGTAGTTCCACATATATTTCGACGATCATTAGCTTCTATCAATACTATTGGCTTGAGGAATATGCACCTATCTTGGATCAAACCCCCCCTCAGGATGCTGACTCGTGGGCAAAAAATTGAGGTTTTTTGAGGTCAGGATCCTCAGAATCCAAAGTGGTGACGATTGTGATTGCACCATGGCGTGCTAGGGGGTTAGATCCAAGCCCTATTGTACAGAGCAATGAACAAAACCTTCGTTGTTTAGGGTTTTTTTGCGGGGATGGGAAACTACCCGGTTATGGGGGGATTATAAATAAGCCATTATGTAAAAGGATTTCTATTAAGCAACCAGTATAATGGAAAGTAAGGTTTTTTTTTTCGTGGCTCACATGGCGTTTCGGTCACACTTCCACGCACTCAATCATCACATCACATCCGTTGAATTTTACTCAATGGTTCTTCCGTCCATCCCTTTCCAAGCATTTGCCACCCAAGAACCATCAATGTTTCTTTCTTTCAATCCAAATGGATTTCATCCAAAATCTCATTGAATTTTTTATGGAATGTAAGCAGCAAAATGGACAAATTTCCCATTTTTTCCCTCAAAAAACAAACCAACTCATCTTCCAAAATTCCGCAAATGTCCATTTTTCCACTGAGCTTTGATGATGGTTGCAGGGGTCCAACTACAATACCCCCTAACCAACCGGTTCACCCGACGATGGGAAATCCCCACCTCCTTGAAGACTTCGATGTTATGATCTAATAGTTCCTGTTTATCAAAGTTATCATCACCTCGAAAAAGGGGGGTTGTTTTGTTTTTATTTGGATGGGAAAAAAAGACAAAACAATGGAACAAAAACAGCACCCAGGACAGCAGAATCTACAACAGAAAATGAAAAGGTATATAATATTGAAATATATACGGTAACAAAATCAAGTTCGCAACATTTGAAAAAAACAAATTCATCAGTTGCATTCAATTTTTCCAAGATTTGGTGTTCCAACCGTTGGATGTCAACTTCGTCAACACCCAAAGAAAACCCAACAAAAACACCAGCGATGTTTAAAGTCATGAATCACACCGAGGTTTGAAAGTTGAAGATATGCACCAAATTTGACGATCGTTGATTCTGGGCAAATGAGTTGAACACCCTCCCGGAGAAACTAACAGCAAAAGCACCTGAAAATGGGGGCCCCCTGGGAAGTTTGGAGACCGAACTTGGAAACCCACCCATTTTTTAGGTGCTATATGGTTGTTTCAGGGAGGGTAATTCCTACTTGTAAACCTGAATTTTCCGGGGATTTTGAGGGGATTCCCCTACTAAGCCATATAGTAAATGTAGGGAAGTATACCATACATGGACTCTATGGAAACCATTTTGATCTAGTTGCTGGTTTCAACCCGTTTGAAAAACGTGATCGTCAAATTGGATCATTTCCCCAGGTAGGGGTGAAAATAAACACTATTTGAAACCACCACCTAGTTGACTGTTGATGCTTCGGAATTTTGGTATTCAAACACTTTTTTTTTTCCGGATAGTAAAAACAAATAACATAGTATAGTGGAATATTCACTGCCAATATCAAATTGATAATTGGTTTGCAGGATTTTTTTAATCAAATACAACAGCAAGCCAGGTTCAAACCAAAAAGAGGTCAAACCAAAGTTAAAGGAACAACAAAAAACATCTCGAGGCTGAGAATTTTCATTGCCAGTCATGGTTCACACATCTTTTTTCTCATCTGTTCAACTCGAATACAATCTCATTGCTAGTTTCAACCCCATGTTTGCCAAAAAAAGAAACGTCAACTTGGATCACTTCCCCAAATAGAGTCGGATGAAATTTAACAAAAAAAAACCATTGAACATTGACACCACGGAACCTTGGTATGGTTGTCTCTTCATGTAGCTTCCCATGTACACCACCTGGGACCCTGGAAAACACACCTTTGATGACTTTGGACAACGTCAAGCTCAGGGCGCCCGACTCTTGAAAACGCAAACAATTGCCAAGCAGTTGCCCACCTGCCGGGCAAATGACATTTTTTGGGCATGTTTGCGGCCTCCTGTTTTCGTTGCGCCCAGGACTTATGTATGCCAGGTGTACAGGACTCTTACATGATCCCTACCCCAGTTGTTGGAATTCATGACCCCTATTTATCACACCACTCATTAAAGGATCTGAAGATATCGAGTCACGAGGGTGTTCAAATATGTTGGCAAATACGGCATGAACTGTCTGGAACACCTATATAGCTCCTTCAAGGTTGCAATACATTGTATAACACAAATTAGACCCTACCCTACTTTTGGGTGGTTTCAGGTGTTTTCCTTTGTGGCCTAGATCACAAACACATCCCACCCGAAGACTTCTCCATGCCCAGTTCAGCCTCCTTGAGGATCAAAACGAAGCCATTCTGTAAGTAAAATTCGCAGGCATTTTGTTTCTCCTCAAGACCTGAAGAAGACAGCTTGAAAATAAAAGGTATTCACGTTTAACATGTATGAACAATCCAGATCAGATACTTACAATATTACGATACATATTATATACACTACTAGCATCTACTAGCTACTATAGATCCAAAGTACAGTCATCTTTTGATCCCCTCGGTTTTTTGTTGTGTCACACCTTCACCTTCACCCTTCAGCTTCCCATGTTTCAACATTGGTGACACGTTTCGAAACGTCCTGCGGATTCAACTCCGGAAGCCAAGGTGCCATCGCCATAAATGCATGCGATATCAATGACCAAATCCACCATATCTGCACCTGAAGTGAACGACGACAGTTGGATGGATGGAAACCTGTTAGGAGGAACCCCTTCCCCAAACTTCAACCCCGGGTTGAGCGGTTGAATATGTTGGAATCTTGGAAATCTCATTTCAGAAGCAAGTTCAGGGCTCAAAAATGAAGCAACGTTCCATGATTTTGATGGTTTTGGACAGGAGCATATATATATATATATATATTTATGTAGTGATGATAATCAACAGAAAAATGTGGACAGGAGATCATTGTGGGTGGGGATGAGTTTTAAGTCATCCACTTGTTTGGCCTGTTGAGCCAGCTGTTCCCATGTGATGGTGATCTTGGATCTAAGTTTTTTCCGCCCCAAACAGACTGGTAGAGATCAAAATAATCCAAAATGATATAGAAACAAAGTAAATAACAAATAGAGTCACAGAGATCAATACAATGTGTACACTATATGTAACATGTGAAGATTCATGGCCTGCGAAACTTGTGAATGTTCTCCTACTTCATGCAAAGGGTCCGAGTCCCATAAAAGGAACGCTAAGCGGCAAGCGGGTGTCCAGGTATTTGTCAAACATAACTAGGTGGTGGTTTCAACCCATTTGAAAAAATATGAGTCAAATTGGATCATCTTCCCCAAGTTGCCAAGGTTAGGGGTGAAAAATAACACATATTTGAGTTGCCACCACCCCAGATAAAGAACTGAAGATCACCCCTTTTTTGATACTCAAAAATCATCTACTAAACCTTCATGACTTCAAGAAATGGTATCAAATGTGTTCGATGGGTTTTTCACGGAAAAAACACAACCCTCCTGTTGCCAACACCAAGTCGCATAGCTCATACCACTGAAGATCTACTGGTTGTCGATCCGACGCCAAATACAACTGTCAGTATCATGGCATTGCAGTGGTTAGATGGGTCTGTTGAGTTTCAACAAAAACATGAGAGGGAAGATATTCTCCCAAAAATTCTGAAGGCAGTTTTTGTTACAGAAAACATGCAAAAAAGTGGTGGAAGACAATCTTTAGATACTTTGGGGCTTTAGGGCCTTTAGGGGTTTGTGTGGATAGATTTGGTTGGTAGGCAAGAAGGAACCCTAAAGTTTAACAGCCTAAAGATTCAAATGGGTAAATGGAGTCCAATTTCACCAAACTGGGTGAACAATCACTGATGTCACAACTCAACAATGAAATCTAGAGATCTAGCCACAGTCAAACACGGCTCAAAACACATCCCAAATGCTTCATGTATGGAATCTTGACTATCACTAACATTTATCATACATTTGTATGTCTCCATGGTACTGGAATATTTAATTACATGTGTTTTTAGCCTGTATATATAATTATACGCTAAATACATGTAATTAAATATTCCAGTATCATGGAAAATATTGGCATGTTAACCAGATGAGAAACCACACAAAAAAATGATTAGATGTTGTCACCTTTACTCACCCCAGAAATAGTTTCTGACGATCGTTTTGTTTTGTTTAATATTGACCAACAAATACCGACAAGTGATTATTTCCCCCAATGTGAATAGACAATCATCATGCACCAAAGGTTTTTTCTTCCAAAAAGAAAAGGAAAATTCCAATACTGCATTCATTTTTCAGAAGTGACGTCGTTATAGTGATGGTCATTCCAAGTGGGGGAGATGGATCATCCTGAGAACAACAAAAAACACAAGAAACACTCACGTAAAGACTCCAAGTATCTTGGCGATTGAAGAAAAACATGTTGGTGGTTTCAACCCCTTTGAAAAAATATTCGTCAAATTGGAAATCTTCCCCAAGGTTCGGGGTGAACATAAAAAATATTTGAGTTGCCACCACCTAGAAAACATGCTTTGATATCCGAGCACGGTTCATTGTTGATCATCGATCAAGTCTAAGAAACATTCTAAATTTGAGTTGGTGGTTTCTTGCCACCCATCTCAACAATGGAATTGAACATTGGAAACATTCATTCTCTTCAAATCGGTAGTGAATAGTTCACATCAACATTCAGGGCTGAAGATGAAGAAGAGGTAGCCACCTTCAAATCAATCACCCTACTTCAACATTACGTAAGAATATCCATCTAATTAGTTGGTGGTCTCCACCCAATTGAAACATAGTAGTCAAAAATGGGAATCTTCCCAAAATAAAGGGTGAACCTTCTTTTTTTTTGAAACCACCACCTATAGAGAATCCTAGAGAATGAATATCCATAGACCCATTCTTTTCACAAAAAAAAACCTCATGTGCCGCTGTTTTTGTTGGAGAAAAAAAAGGGTCACCTTGGACACCACATCGAAGAGGTAGACCTTCTCCTTCCCACGACAAGAGTTGAGTCGGTTATCAAGGACTTCAAACCACCAGGTACCCCAGAACTATGGGTGACTCATGTAAAGAAAATACATAGAACACATGTATACTGTATACTGTATAATGTATAATGTAGATATAATTGAGTGAACATGTTTATGTATGAATTCGATTCTTTGAATATTCTTTGATCATATCTCACAAACCTCCAATTCCTCCCTTGAGATGCAACCCCATCCTAAATCATGTTGTGCAGGGAATTCCGGAAAATAAGACCACGTCATGTTTAACCCAAACAAACCAAAATAGATCCCACTAAGGAGTCCAGGACACTTAGTAAGTCAGTAATTACTCACTAGGGTTGCCTTTTCTAGACGTGGTGGACCAAATTGCCTTTGAAAGAGTAGGGTTATGTAAACGTATATATATACTTGATAAATCTAATACATCTTTGTATACATGTTACAATGACTTGATCGAACCAGCTACTATCATCTACTGTCCATACTTTCCTAGCTTTCAATCAAAGCTCCCGAGAGTTTATGCCAGTTCTTCCCGGACGGGCGGGAGAACCGCTGTGTTTTGCTTGTGAACCCTTAACGTGTAGCCTGCTTTGATGAGGCTTGCTTGAGAGGATTACTGAAATCAATTCAACCACTGAGCTTGGAGGTTTAGACTGTTGGTGAAGCGATCTTAGAGGAGCCACAAGTGAAAGTATCTAACATTGCCACGAAACGTGCAGAATCCTTCAATTATTTTAAGAAACAGCGTGACCCCTCGCCACGCTGATCGGGGGAGTTGAAGTGGCAAAGATCCAACCAAATCGGTGGTCTCAACTTCAACCAATGGTTGAAAAAGTTCAAAAACAAACAATGGGATTTTTCACTTTTGAAATCCATCTTTAACAGATCCATTATATTCCATTACCCATTGTTATGTGTGTATCAGAGTGTACCTTTCTCATCACCTACAAACACTTTCTTCCAAAAATCAGAATCGCACACCGTTGCTAGGAAGCTCACAAGTTTGGATGAAGTAAATTAACAAAAAGCACTTCCCTTGCAACTAGGATACTGTTGATAGAAGAAATCCCGCTCCAGCTGATATGGAACATATCAAAATGTTAACAAGGTCTTGTACATTCTAGGTGGTGCAGGATTTCTTCCATCAACAGTATCCCCTGCCGAAATCATGGTTGGAAAATTATAGTAATATCCTTTCAAAAATCGGAGACATTCGTTCATTTTTTGGGGGTTCCCCTTCCGACCGAGAACTAAAACCTGCAAGCTCAAAAACGCTCAGATCCCTTTCTTTTGGATCTGACAAGATTTAACCGTAGATCATCTCCTGTCAATAGTATCAGAAAATAAATAAGATTTGGAGCAAAAGGAGGCAACAGGTAGTTGGGACCCTACATGCACTTGACGACTCAAGTCCCCCAGTGCGAACCCGCAACAAACTCCCAGTCCATGCGGGTACTATCCAGTAGGGATTGCAAGCATTGCCTGGCATCGTTTCCCGGGATGGATTACACTCAGTAAAACTAACATTTTCGCCCCTGAAAATGATGGTTTCCAAGTTAGGAATCTCCAAACTTCCAGGGGTCTATTTTCAGGGGCTATGTCTGTTAGTTTCAGGGATGGATTAAAGAAAAAATCATCCCGAAACTTCCAAAAAAAAACATTCGAAGACAAAGCTCTGGAATTTGGATCAGCCAGTTGCAAAAATGACTTCTACATCGTTGCGTCTGAAACATTGCAATGACTCATGTTGCTTCTCACCAACCAAGTGTCTACAACAGTGGACGAATCCACTGATGAGAAGATGATCATTCAAACGAATCCATGTCGGGAGCACTCCAAGAGCACCTTTTCTGGAATCAACTTCTGCACAATCTTGCTGAATGCCTCGTCAAGCAAAGAAAAAGAACTGGTGCCACCAACCAACCAACCACACCATCAACTAGGAATCACCCCAAAAATTAACCATAGTCACCCACAGTTACCAAAACAGAAAACAACTGCCATCATACTGCCTATTTGTATCATATGGGTGACCTAGGAATCTTAGACTCTGACTAGCCACTATAGCTCATCAAAAGTTGCGAATCTCTGCAGCAAACTCACATGGCTGGCAAGAACATCCACCATGGAGATAATTTATGGCAACTTCCAGGCAACTATGTTTAGATCACCGGAGAAAAGTCACCAGAAACTCCAAAAAGAGTAGGAATTTGGATCAGTGAGCCATGAAGAAAATAGAACTTAGTCTCATCTCCATGAAATCCCGGTGGGTTAAAGACGAGAATTTAGAGGCAAGATAGTCCAAAACGTGGAGTTACAACACAATATAGTTTATCATCCCCCACATGAATCAATCGACAAAGCATTTGGTAGTTTTTGGGTGGTTAAGATTTGTCTCCTTTGCTATCCAGGGGAAATTCATTTGAAAAAAGCAAATATGAGTTTGGAATTGCCTTAAATTTGCCACCAACAACCAACCATTCACTGAAATTTATCCTTTAAATATATTGAAATTAAGTTATCTCCGCTCACGTGTCTTCGCCATGGCCCGCCTCAAAGATGGAATGGTCATAAATACTCGTGCAGTGAAAGTTGATAGAACACTCCTGCACCTGCCATGGCAATTGTTGAAGCATCAAAACCAAAACAGAAAATGGTTCTTGCTGCTGCTAATGGTGACACTAATTTGGAAAATGATCATGAAGTTGATGATGATGATGATGATGATGATGATGATGATCATGATGAAGTCACACTTGATGGAATCAACCTAAAAACCCCCAGGTATAAGACTATGGAAGCCACTTTCATGTTGTCTTTGGGATCACACATTGCATCATTTCCACACCATATCCTCCCCGTCTAAGGAGCTCGCTGCGGTTTTCCAACGATCAAAACCATCTCTCCCTTGCATACTCATAGACTCATGGAGAAAAACCGGTGTTACATGTAGCGGACAACCAGTTGATTTAGATATGGATTCCTATAGGTGCGGTGTAATCTAGCGCAAAATTCTAAATATATACATGTGTAAATATGTATGTACACTACATGAAGAGAGAAAGAGAGAGAAAGAGAGAGAAAGAGAGAGAGAGAGAGAGAGAAGACAGAGAGAGAGAGAGAGAGAGAGAAGGAAGGTAGTTAGTACGTATTACGTACAACAACTTACGTAGTTAACGGTTTACGGTTACTACCGTAACTCGTACGAACGTAACGNAGAGAGAGAGAGAGAGAGAGAAAGGGATTTGACACTTTAGCAACATTCAGTACGGTTTTGTCACCATCTCAAGAACGACGCCGGATGGGTGCGTCCATCAATTGCTTCTGTAATTCGCCACGCTGCTCCGCCTTATCAGCAAGTTCCTCCGTGAGCTTGTCATGAATTATGGTCTGACATTCCACTTTGCCTCAAGCAACATGAAAGCAATGATCCGCTCTTTCAAGGTACAGGGAATGATCCCTAGATAGTAAGCAGGGTAAAATACTGTTACTGGATGAAATCCCCAACAACAAGTTGATATGGTAAATATCTCATTTTTTGCAGGGCTTCATGCATGTCAGGTGGTGCAGGATTTCTTCCATCAACAGTATTTGTTAAAAAATAGCGCCCCCTTGATTACAAGTTTGGGATGGCACAGACTCTGGCCAGAATATTCATGCTTGGGATCTGCCTGTAACACAAATAAATTCAACAAATAACCAGCATTTTTTTTCAGGGTAGTTATATACTGGCATTGTGGGTCAGCAATTTGTCCAATTTGAGCAGGTTTTTGTCATTGGAAAAAAATTGGGACCCTTCCAAGTTGGAGTTATTCCATCATCTACCGAATACCTCGATTGATGAGGATTTAAGCAGGCTCAGGATCCAAGCCTCTGTTTAGGGTAAATTTGAGAAAACCAGAAGGCACCAACTTACTTTCTACAGTGCATCCATAGGAAATCCACAAGCTGTTGTAAGGAGTTGTTGTACTTCGTGGCTCTGAAAATCAAGTACAAATGATTGACAGAAAATGATCAGTACATATCAGTACCACGTATTCATACTTTCAACTTGCCAGCGAAGCTGCCATCCTTTAGATAGGCACAAAATAGAAATATGTATACACGTCATCTACATATAATGTACACTGCATAGAACGAATCCCAACAAATATCACATATATGATATATGAATCACAGAAAGAGACATAATGATGAAATAAGCCCCACAAAGTTTGACATAACTACCAGTTACTACAAGTAGTTTGGCATAATGCTGTTTTCATGACTTAAAATAAATAATGTACAAGCAAATGACAGCTTCGCATGTATAATAAGCAACTACAATCAAATACCTGTGTCAGACACTTTTGTGACTGCACATGTTCTTCGCAATAATATGGACAACACTATTCGTATTTCCAAAACAATGTCATGCGTTACATGGCTTTGATAGTGGGTTTATATAATCATCCACCAAACATCAAAGACACAATGATGAATATGAATCATAGGGTTTATGTACATATAAATCATCAGCAAACAGATATCAGCAACCATGGGCATTTGAATCCTTCCTTTCCTACATGACCTGAAAAACCGCAACACAAATCCATCAACATCCTCCAGGCGACGCTCTTCCGAGTAGAACTTGGCGCCATCGACCTCAACCAGACCGGACTCTTTGGGCAAGTAATTTGAGTGGGTCCCAGAAAAAAATGTACCCCCCCTGAAACGAACATGTTCGCTCCTAAAAATAGATGGTTGGAATATTACTTTCCTATTGGGGAGGCCTATTTTCAGAGGCGATCTGTTAGTTTCAGGGAGGCTCCAAAAGTCAGCGACACATCGTAAAAGATCACCCCTCCAAAAAAATGAATGGACCTCCACATAATTACACACACTGATATACTAAGATGAGCTTAGAAACCTGGGGTAGCTCCCTGTTATGAAGGGATTCAAGGTACTCCCAGATCCTTAGCTCCTTTCCAAGCACCCGCTAGTATACACTCATACTTTTACAGGTGTGAAAGACCCCTGGATCAAATTGAACAAGTCAAAGATTCTGTCCTGTTCTTTCTGATGTTTTTCCCATAGACCCTGCCTTATGCACCAGGACGTCAAAGGTGAGCTTTGAATTTCTTTTTAATGCAAACCTCAGCGTTGACAACGCAGGTACCGTTGAAGATCAAAGTCATCAAACGTGGGAAGCTCATAGTCATAGTGAATCTTCCACAAAGATACCACTTTTGGATCATTAACTTACTAAAACAGACCTAAAAATAAGTGTGGAAGATTCAAGTTTGGATCTCTTGCCAGCATTCCAAATTCAATGTTTTAAAGGGGGGTAACAAATCTGCAACATCTGCGAAAGGATTTGGCCGCCCAGCAAAGATTCTTGTTTAAATCAATGTGGGAATTTTGAGTTTCAACGATCTCAAATACAGTTTTGCGGCACCCTAATTTGTGTATATCAGTAGATTGATCTTAAATATAGTCGATTCATTCTGATGATCCCCCTCGTTTAGTTGTGAATGTTTCGGTGGGAATCACTCAACATGTAATACTTAGATGTCCCAGGAAGTTAGTAAATGGTTAGTAAATGGGTTGTAACCTACTTAGGAATGGGGTATATATACCGGGGTTATAACCCACTTACTAACCATTTGCTAACTTCCTGGGGACATCCAAGTATCATCGTGCTATTCACTGGAATCCTGAATTCAGAAAACATCCCAAAAATTCAAAAGTGCAACCCCTTGCTGCAAATCCATGGCGTTGTGCCATCTTTTCCCAAAAATCACTTAAGGCTAGCTCTATCATCTGTAAGTCAGTCACCACACCAAGCAACTGTATGGATGATATAAACAAGTGCCTGGATGTCCCGTTGGAACTTAGGATCAATGGTTAGGATCAGTGGGTTATAACCCCCGTATAACCCATTTATAAGTAGGTTATAACCCACTTACTAACCATTGACTAATTTCCTCAGACATCCAAGTCACTCATAGCAACTAACGATGCTTCCAATAATGTGACTAATCATACAGTCATAATCTTCTCTACATACTATCATGTTTCATGTTTCATGTTTCATACTTCTCTACATACATCCCTTTCCACCCCCCAAGAGAAGAACACCCGAGAAAAAAAAACACTAGTTGGGTGGTTAAAACCATTTGAAAACTATGAATTATTAGTCAAAGTGGATCAACATTGGATCGTTTTCCCATTCTGTTTAGAGGTGAACATGAAACATGTTTTGAAACCACCACCAAAATCACAGCGGGTCGAAACTTGTTCACCCCAAGAAACTCAATGACCTTCTTGGCACGTGAAATGCTTGTTGCATAGGACTCTTCTTGTGCCTGGGTCCAGCTGGGTCCGTTTGACCACCAGCTGGGGGACATTGGTTGGTTGGTTGGTTGCTTGGTTGCTTGGTTGGTTGTTTCATTCACTGAGGATCAGGGCATCAATCACCAGCACCACAACACAATCTCCACCTGAAGGAGGCGAGAATTTGGAAATACTGTTGATGGCAGAAATCCGGTGAGAAAACCAGTTGAGGTGGGTAGGTTATCCCGTTATTTGCAGGGTTTCATTATACATCCAAAAGGTGGTTGTTTGGGATTTCTGAACCATCAACAGTAGGATAGTGAAGGCCGTTTGGATTTTGGAAACAGCAACAAAAAAACACCTTAAGTTTTTGATCGGTATCGTAACGTCCGTATGGATTCCAACAAAATCATACCCGACAACTTATAGAAACATTGTTCACCCCAGTCTCTGAATTCCAACCTTGAAAAATCCACACACAAACAGGTCACAGGGACCAGGGCCCAGTGGATGTGCCAGATTTAGTTCTGGCTACCCAAATATCTTTCACCGGTTGTTGTTCCTATGCCTACCGGTTTGCTGCGGCTCCATGGTTGGAATTCCAACCATGTTCGATCCTGTGGTGCTTCAATGGTGACTGATCTAAGATTGTAGAATCCGTTCCCATACCATCCATGTATGGTATATTTGCCTAAATTTGGTTGAATTTCATGGTAAATGTAGGCTAGGTATATATAACTTATGTATATCATACATGGATGGTATGCGTCAGGAAACAAAAACAAATCGAGTCGCCCCCCTTGATCGGAAGTCAGCTCTTCACCTCCAAAAATGGCCGCGTCATTCTGGTGTAAGCTCACATTCTCGTCGCAAAGGATAGCTCCAGGAAAATCCACCAGCTGACAACGGGGATTCGCTACAAAGCACACCACCACCGATTCAGTATGATCAACTTGCATATCATGATCAAAGGGCATTAGACTATGTATAACCAACCACCAACCTACAATATTCCCTGAACAAAAAACTCACTCTGTATACATATCATATATAATATAATTGTCTCAAGATCTGAAATGAAATGGCGGGTGTTCTTCATCTGTGAATGGATGATAGTTGATCGTTGACAGTGGGATAAGGGTCGATCATTAAAGGTGACATCTCATACAATTATATATCTCAAGATCTGAAAATGCTGGAACGATTTCAAAAAAAAATGGAAATCTTATTGGAACTGCGTTTCTTTCCTCTGGTTCTGGTACCAGGTGCTAGGAATGTGTAGAACAATGTAAGTAACATACTAAGTCCTGCGGAACGCGAACTGATTGACAAACAAATACTGCTAATTGGTTGATGCAATGCTGCCACCAACTCCTGGAAACTCAAGGACTAGAGATGAGAAACTGCATCACCTTTGGTTCTTTTGTGTTTATTCGAAATCTCCCTACATGACACGGACTCTACATCATGAGAGAATATATAATGTGATGTGTATTTATGGCAGCATATTGGTATATACACATGTAAATATAAATCAGCAAGTGATCAAAAATAGTGGTAGGCCAAAATGACCATGGTTTGGATACACCCCAAGAGACTTATAGAGTGCAGGTACATGACTTAGTGTTTACCAAATTTCTTGGGTAGTACTGTACTATTTTGGATACCCCCCTCCCAAAAAAAAAACATATATATCATATATACCTCCATGTCACGTCCCCTAAACACGGTTGAATCATGGAAAACACCCATTGCACCCGGAGCCGGAGCAGGTGGTTGTGGCAAACCGAGAATGTTTCCATCCTTAGTAACACAAAAGCCGCATCATCCTGGATGGCTTGAAAGCATCTTAGAGACAATGAGGTCCTTTTCCACCGGAAAAAAATGGTATCTACAAAGTTCCAGGATGGAAGTCAACTCCAGACTTTAGGCTGTGATATTTGATTTTTGTTTGTGTGGCATGTGTCAAACCTCTGATGCAACAGTTTGTATCACGAGACTCAAAAATTATGGAGGTGAACTTGTCATTAAAGCAATTGCTAGGTATGACTCCTGATTAGTATTGAAGAACATTGCCACATCCAGAAAATCAAAGAACACAATGGCTAGGAGGGATGATTAGAATAAATGACAATAATCTTTGCGGTTAAGTATTATCCCAAAATAAAAGTGGTTAGCTGCAGTATCAGCAATTCCCTTTTTGAAATGGTCAACCAGAGTCTTGAACGCCAATTCGGATTCCTGAAAAATCCTACGCCACTGGGATAAGGTCGCCAGGGAAAAAATGCCAGTTTGAAGCATTATGGAAAAACCTCCCTGATATCTCTGTAAACTTTAGATACAATATTTCATCAACTTGGAAATCCCCATATTGTTTGGGGGTGATAAAAAAAATCCTTTCTATAATCTAAGAAATCTCCAACAGGACCCACTGAATGGACAAACCTGAGTATCTAATAGCTCGATCGCAACTTTCTTAGGGGTGCATTGGTAAGGTCCCATTCATTTGTTTGTGGATATATACTATACATACCCGTTTTGATGGTGGAAACCTGTCACGAGCAAATAGTGATGCAATTCCATGAAATTCAGCCAAAAAAGCGACTGGATGTAGAAGCCAATTGACCATGAAAACTTGACCTTTTGGGTTGTTTCCATCCCTGTGCCATATGCCCCGGTTTCTTCTGAAACTTCAAAGATTTCTAGATACTATGTAGACACTGCAAAATGTATATACAATCGGTTCTTTCTTGCCCATAGCATCCATCTATGGATTCTGTGGTAAATCTTACCTACATTTCCCATAAAACATCCACCAAATGGTTTGGGTAAAATAGGTAAATATACCAGTCCCATGGATGGTAACGGCCTTGGTTTCCCCCCATGATTCAACATAGCAACGGCGGCTCCAAGTGGCCGTGTGAGTCCATTCTCCAGAAACATGGACTCATGAGGAGAAAGCTTCTGAAACCTCCGTTTTTCGGGGATTTTGTTCGGGATGTTTTTTTGTTTTTCGTAGGTTGAATCAAGATTTTTTCTGGTTGGTGGTTGAACCAACCGATCTGAAAAATATTAGTCAAAATGGGAATCTTCCCCAAATAGGGGTGAAAATAAAAAATATTTGAAACTACCACCTAGATGATAGTGCTTCATGAATGTCATCACCATTAATTTGCTTCATGAATGTCTGGTTGAATCAATATTTTTTTCGTGGGAATTTTATAATGTCAAAAGTGTGGCTTCCCTTATCCAGTGGGTGGTTTTTTGCCAACCCATCTAAAAAAATACAGTAGTCAGATTGGATTCCATTTCCCCAAATAGGGATGACAAAACATATTTGAAACCGCCAACTAGCTATAATTTTGGGTATGTCTCAAAATGGCGGACCCACACAATGCTATGGGAATTGTCTTTTTAATTTGAAAACTAGAAACATAATATTTTTTTTGAAAGGGGTGACGATGGCTGGAAAAAGTGCCAAACATAATCCCGTCTTGAAATGGTGATTCAACTTATTTTTTCTAATGGTGAATTCCTTCAATGGATTTTGCTTTCGATTAACCACCTGGTCAAGTTGCAGGTAATCATTACTGCTCAACATCTGATGCTTCAGTGCCAATCATCTGGAAATTCATATTGAGTGCGGATGAACATCATAGTTATGGAATAATTCTTCAAGAAAAAATATGAAGCAAGGACTTTTATTATTTTTTTTTCAGACCTCTCATCTTACCCCTTCAGTACCTTGACAACCGAAAGGACACCGACCGTTTTGGTTATAAAGATCTTATCTAGTTGGTGGTTTCAACCCATTTGAAAGATACAGAGTCAAATTGAATAATTTCCCCAAGCAGCGGTGAGCATAAAAAATGATTGAAACCACCAACTATAGTTATTGTTGAAGTATTGAAAACCCAACAAAAACACGATGGGCAGGTCCTCTGTTGCAAACCCATGGAATTTTTATGTTTTCACTGAGACTCGGGCACCACTTTGCTAATGGACCTCGTCCAAGACAGATTGTCGAAACCATCCACTTTTGGGGTGTATTTGCCTATAGAAAATGGACACGCAAAGAGTAATATTTGGAATTCAGGTACAACTGTTTCAGGAATTTGCAATTAAATATATACATTGAAATCCTGAAAAAAATGGACCCAAAAAACAGATTCAGATGCCCGCAAATCCATCTTTTACACGGATGGAACGGGATAGTTTGTCAGCTGGATGTCGAAACCAATGTGTGCGGATGCAACTCCATAAATATCTATTTCACGGATCATGTTGAATATGATCATATTGTACTCTTCGAAACAAAAGCAAGCTCCATAGCATCCTTGCAACATGTAGCATGATATCACTGATATAAGCTGTTTTAATAGGAAATACATCTTCAAAGGGTCCATTTTCCATTGCTATGTTAGTTTACCAAAGGGATACCCTCAGGTACTCTAGGGGGGCTGTAGTGGACCACTTTAGACCTTTGATGGTGGGTCTTAAATCGATTTCCCCAAGTTGATTGACCGAAATTCTGCTTTGATTTCAGACCTTTTGGCAGGATGTTTTCAAAAGGTCTGGAATCATTTTCCTGGATACACGTTGCCTGCAACGGCAAAGAGCATAATATTCTTATTGATATTCAAGAGATATACAATTAGGTCAAACCATGCTGTATATTCAAATATAAATTATTCATATATCTTAAATATTGAAAAAATCAGACAGGCATAAAGCGCGCCAAAAAAAACGCAGTTACAGGTTTCCAGTTTTCAGTTACAGGTTTTTAAAGGCTACTGGTTTTTCAGTTGACGTGTTTAAAACAAAAGGCGAAAACCAACACAACACAGGTTTTTCAGAGACAGGTTTCAGGTTTTGCAGGTACAGGTTTTGCAGTTACAGATTTGTCAGTTCCAGGTGAGTTACAGGTTTTTCAGTTACAGGTTTTTCAACTACAGATTTTTCAGTTACGGGTTTTTCAATGACAGGATTTTCAGTTGACGTGTTAAAAGCCAAAGGCGAAAACCAACATAACACAGGGGTTTCAGTTCCAGGTTTTTTAGTTACAGGCTTTTCAGTTCCGGATTTTTCAGCTACAGGTTTGTCAGTTACAGGTTTCTCCGTGGTGGGACCCCATAGCATTGTAAACCCAAAAAACATGGTCTAAAATCTTTTCCTTTGGGCTGAGCCGAAAATTTTCACTAACCATTTAAGACCCACTGTTGGCTTTGTGATGCCACAAGGTTGGGTCTAGGCTTAAGAATGGAAACTTTTGGGAAATGTCTTTTTTGAAGGTATACATTTGAGGGGTCTAATATCAACATTTCCATCCATATACGTTTTTTTTGAACGTGCATCCCTGGCAAAAACCATTTCACACCCTTTCTTTGATTTTAGATGCTGGTTGAGAACAACAAAGGCCAAAATCAAAGAAATAATAAGATAGTTTTTTGGCCTGCAGGGTCTGAAATGGTTTTTGCCAGGGATGCACGTTCAACAAAACCGTATTCGGATGGACATGTTGATATTAGACCCTTCAAATGATTCAAATGTATACTTGTATACCTATAACCCAAAAGTTTCCATTCTTAAGCCTTAAGCCTTCGTTAACAGTACTATTTGCGGACAAAACAGATACCCCTGAAAAGAATGACGAATTCGTTGGTGTTTTCTCAAGGATACAAGCTCAAAAAAATCAAAGAAACAAAAATAAATATTCAGGTTAGAGCTTCAGGGTATACCGGTAAAAAAGATTGACCCAAAAAAACATTCGTAAGCCTTCATAAACGTGATGTTTCGGACAAGAGAGGCCCAACACAAAGACTAGGATGTTTTGCAAGCAAAATGTGGGTTTCAAAACAACAAATTCCAAAGAACATCCAAAACCCAGGGCTTAGGGTGGACCCCAAATACTTGAAGGTCTGAAAAAACTCTATCTCTGATTCTCTGAGTTTCATCAAAATCGGACCAAAACTCTTAAATCCAAAATCAACATTCCAAACTCCAAACCACAAAATCTAAAATCCAGAATCCAAACTCAAAGCTCCCAAATCCAAATCACAAATTCCAAGATCCAGAATCCCACATCTAAACTCCCAAACCCAAAACCCAAAATCCCAAGATCCAGAATCAAAAATTCCAAAATTGCAAAACCCAAACCCCAAAATTCAAGGATCCAGAATCCAAACTCCAAAATTCCAAGATCCAAACCCCCAAATCCAAAATCCAAGATGGGAGGATCTAAAAGGTCTAAAATCATATGAAATTTTTTGGCTGGAAAGGTCTGAAATGGTTCAGTTGTTGATCTTAGACCTTTGGTTCGGGCATACCTCAAGGTATGGTCATTTCAGACCTTTAGTAGTTGAGGGTATCCAAAGGGTACATGCAATTTCCTGAACACCCAAGCCCAACTTAAGACTTGGGCGTTTTCCCGCAGCGTGGCAGGCCGCACATCACCACCTTGCCGATTTTTGGAGCCCAACCCTCTCCAAAAAACCATGGATATACGAAGTCTGGACCCCAACAATTCGGTGGTATCAACCCAGTCAATTCAATTTTAGTCAAAAAGGGAATCTTCCCCAAGACTAGGGGTGAAAACTATAGAAACAAACTCTTTCTTATATCCTGAAATGTTGAATCAACTCGTTTTTGTTTTTTCGAAATCTACCAAGCTGAAACATACCACGGATGAATCATACTAAGCTTGACTTCAGGGTTCTTTTTTGAAATTCAACAACTACTGGTGGGTGGTTTCACCCCAAATTGAATCATTTCCCAGGTGCGGGGTGAAAATAAAGAAAATAAAACGACCACCCAGTCAACAACTATGTTGAATCACATCCAACCCCGAAGTCAACCAGTAATCTAATCATCTCAATCTATCTCTGCTTTCTCTTGTCACAGCCACAAACACGGCGCCTTTGGCATATCCTCCATCATACCTGCCGTAGGACAGGCACGGAAGACGGATAACACGTTGATGCGCTTTAGAGACCCGAAAAAGTAACATCTTGCTCCAGGGTGCTTGTATACGCGTAGATGGGGATGTACATATGTCGTCATATTTGGACTTTTGGTATCTGAGGTTTTGATGAAACGACAGCCATCACTGTCACACCCGACTATATCCCAGCTTTACATTAAAACACTGCTGGAACATTTTCAAACCTCCCAAGTCTGTCTTTGAGTCGAGCCTTTGCCCGTCGGCCGGTGCTGGGCACGCCAGCGGCCGGCGGCAATTTTTTGTTTGAAAGCTCTAAGCCAAAATGTTCGCAGGACAGTGGCGGCCCTATATTTTTGTTGGTTGGTCCCGAAAAACATGGAGGAAACATGAAGAACCACTGTTTCAAACCTGATCTAAGATGAATTAAGGCTTATTTCGGTGAATGTAGATAATAAACTAAAGTATCACAAATAAGTAGCACAATTATTGAACACCAATCACCTCAAATGAATCTAGATTGAATAAAAACATGAAAAAATCCATTAGATAGAGATGACCCCGGCATTCTTCGGTGAAGTGGGGTGAGGATGTTCTAGAGAAACCCGCCAGACCTGTAGCATTAATTCTGTCTTTATCGTGCCGATGACTTTGTTTCACAACACCAAAGAAACTCCTCATTGGTCACTAATATACACTGCGGCAAACTTAATACACTTCAACTTGATACTGTTTGAAAAAAACTTGACACCTGGTATGAGAACAATAATCGTGTTGTAAGTATTGGCGGAATAAAACTACCACACTCAGTCGTTGACTTTTTGTTTTTGTTCGCTCCAGGTTCTGGATTCTGAAGCATCAACACTCCTGAAAACCAACATAGACCCTAAAAATAGTGGTTTTGAACAGGAAATTTCCTTTCAAGTATAGTGATTTTGGGTGTCCATGTTCGTTTTGGGGGGTGTATGTTGTATCATGCTCTATTTTCCAGCCAGCTTCTGTTGCTAGTTACCGGGGTGGCTGATATCTTTTTGCTTTGGCTGGAAGTCCTCGCCTTGGGAATGGTATGGCGGGTGGGTCAGTTTGTCCGTCCCTAAAGGAACCATCTAAAAAAATGCATGGATCACCCAATTCTATCTGGATAACACTTATATTGTGTTTTCTTGATTGGCCATCCCAAAAACAGTTTATACATCACCAAAAGGAAGGCGATGTTATAGTTTCTCCCAGTGGTTGTGATACTTCACAAGTGTTCCCTGGACCTCTAAGCAGAAATGCAATACACTCAGAGCCGTCCTTCACAAAGCTGTGCATAGGCGGCGAACCATCCGGGCAACGTACTTTCCACAACTTGTTGTGCAGCCTGTCAGGTAAACTGCGGAAAACAAATCAACACCTCGCAGGTATTGAGGATAATTTTCAGGATGTTTGATGAACAGCTGCAAACATTGTGTTCCAGGTGATTCAAGTCGTGACCTTTTTGATCCCCTAGTTGGAGGTCACTTAACCTTTGAAGGGTTCATGGATCACCATACCAAAAAGGGAACAAAGAATTGCCAGGTTGTTGTTGTTGGATGATGCTTCAACCTTCCACAACACCCCAATCCAAAGAGTTCATCACCTCTCCAGCACTCGTCATAATGGATGTCACACCTGGACAGCCCGAATGCATTTTCCAGAGGATCCATAGGACGAACGGTATATTTACCTACATGAATGGTTGATTTTTATGGTACATGTAGGTAAATATACCATGGGGATCCTATGGGTTTTACGTAGTCTGTGCCATTCTAAACCAAGAACAGCTGGGACAGTCAGCAAGTGTAACAACCATGATGGCTATTGTCACAACAATATCTGATTAACATGAGGTATTTGTCTATGGAACAAATCCCGAAACCCTACTACATCTCTATCAACATTATGAATTCTCAAAAATTGAGCCTGCTCCCTTGCCCTGACAAAGTGCTAAGTGGGATTAACAACAGAGCTTACAAAATTATGTCCCTAGTTCTCCCAAATTTTGGTAGTGTAGTTTGGATAGGTCTCTGGGCAGGCATCCAAATACCGGATGTCTATTGTTGTCTATGGGTTTGAGTTTATCGTTACTTCAATCAAAGAAAACGGATTTCAGTCCAACACTCTCTGGTGCCACATGCTTCGGTTCCAAGGCGTTCCCCTAATCTAGCATGGATCATACAGAGTAGAACCTCTTGGAAAGTAAAGAAATAGCTCTTGCTTCTTGGTCAAGGCTTTTTGTCGTTTGTACAAACACATACAAAAACCCTCACACCAAAGCATCAAAACCAGAAACTATTCCATGCAAATTTTTGTTCCCGAAAACTTCACTTTCCCCTCTGCAAAATGACCACTTGTTTTCCCATAACGCATCGTGGTGATCGCCGCTCGCCACTGTCCAAACTCACCTGCCGAAAGAAAAAAAAAGGTGCCAACCACCAGCAAGTACACGCATAAGTTTGGATATATCCTTGTCCCACTGACAATGGAAATCAATGGAATTTGTTTCATAAGAACCCCATCAAAAAAGTAAACGTGTCTTTTCTTTGACTGTTCGTGGGGACAGAGTTGGCCAAAGAAAATCTCTGTCAGTTATATTCATTCAGATTGTTTTTTGTTCATTGCTGTTTCTCAACATGATTAACTGATTAACGATTCTCTAAAGGTGTTCCATGATTGGGAATGTGCAAAAAAAAACAACTCCCTGTGGTCCAAGGATCATGCAAATGCTTCAATACCATCCCATTATACTGGTGGGTTCAGAAGAACTCTCAGAAATGGCGTTGTGACAATTGCCATATTCATTGGCTATGAAAGTATCTACTGGCTGACGCCTAAGCCAAACAGAATCATATTCCGTTAGTTGCATCAATCAAGGAAAGTTTATGTCGCGCGTTTAAATTAACCATAAAACAGGGGCAACAAATATCAGTGACACGCTTAGACCGCTTGGCAACTGATCTTGAGTTGGATCTTAAGCCCTACTTTTCACGAACCCCGGGCTGGCTGGAGTCATGCCGTCGCCGAGGCCCACAAGTCTGTGATGTCACGTCGTCTTTTGGATGAGTGGATGAGTGGCCATGTTCAAATCAACCGCCCAAACCAATTCATTATTGAGGTCTCGTTTTTTCTCACTCTCTCCTCCCTCTCTTGAAGCTTGAAAGGAAATAAAGTTTGTGAAATACTCCAAGAATCTGTTAAAACATTTCAAACATATAGCAATTCAACCAAACATTTGGGTGAAAGACATTTTTTCAAACTTCAAATCTTTACTCTCTCTTTTGTCACCGTATTCCTCACACTCCACCTTCGGGGACTTCATCTCCGTCATGCCTTCAAGCTGCGGTACTCTCCACCGCACGCAGCTTGGGGTATTTCTCCCTGCATGTTCCGGTGACATGGAAGTAGTGCATCCAATCCCAAAGACTCAATGTATGGTATATTTACCTACTTCTACCATAAAAAACATAGCCACATGTAGATATAAATATACCATACATTGAGTGTCTGGGAATGGGATCATCTAGGAAATCTTTGAAGTGACAAATCCCATACAAATCGTTTGTTGCCAACATGTCAATTTGTTGAGTCTGATTGAAATTCACCTCATAGAGTTTCAGAGTGGCGACAAGTGCTAATATCTTTTTGAAGGGAGCACTGGTCATCAAATGAAAGTTTAAACAAAAAAACATAGAATGACTCCACTAAATGAATGGAAAGCTCTCAAGATGTCCCGCTTGTTTCAAATGTCTAAGACTCTGGGTAGCGGTGGACCATGGTAAACTGGTAAAAACATGTAAAAACATCATATATGCATGTAGGTAAGCATCAACAATTTACCAAACTGCATTGTTTCCTGAGGTTTTCCCTAGTCCAAAGTCCGTAGAGAGACGAGGTCAGTCAAGATCAACATTATTTTTTACTTCGGAAAAATTGCCCAAGACAATTGCGCCCCCAAAACGATTGGGAGGTTTGAACATTTGATATGCCTCCTAATTTCTGTGATGTTTTCTGGGACTCAGGGCTCAGCCTGAGATCCCGGAGGGCTCGTGTCAATCGCATTCCGGGCATATTGGATGCTGATGCCAACAGCTTCCCGGTTCGCAGCAAAGCTTCCTCTGGAGGCCTGGGTTTTCGCATCCACCGCGTCACATGGTTTGAGGCAATACACAATCATGAATACTGCACCTTAAGAAATCCGACTTATGGCAACAAGTTAAAAATGTTGGCGATTTTTGTGACACCAATGCATGCACGTCACATCCAAATCATCCAATCATTCCATAGGAGATCATCAACATCAATTTCTGGAAGGTGAAACAACAACAACAACAACAACAACAACAACAACAACAACAACAACAACAACAACAACAACAACAACAACAACCACAACCACAACACACACACACACACACCACAACCACAACCACAACAACAACAACATCAACACCAACAACGACAACGACAACGACAACA
>DF239425.1:97928-137830 GCA_000507305.1 Breviolum minutum Mf 1.05b.01 | reverse complement strand
ATTCCCATACCACTCCCATAAGAATCCCTAAAGATATGGGAATAGTATGGGAAACTTACCATAAAGGGGTCCCATTATTGGGGGTCCCTGAAAATACCCTTGATGATTTCTGAGTGACCTCCAAACTCCTTTCATCATGCGACTCACCTGCTATAGACTTGTGTATTTCTTTTATGTGGTGGTGGACTCCTGTCGACAAGTTTAGACATTGAAAAACCAAATATGGTTCATTCATGAGTTCATTCATCTGGTTGGTGGTTTCAACCCCTTTGAAAAATATTAGTCAAAATGAGAATCTTCCCCAAGTAGGGGTGAACATAAAAAAAATATTTGAAACCACCACCTAGTTCATCCATCCATCCATCCATCAATTCATTTCTTTCATTGTGTCCCATTTTCAGCGGCTGCAACTGCGCCTCAAACTGGCTGCTTGAAGGTTTAAGGCCACTTGTTCTTCCAGAAAGTAGTCATTGGCCTGCACCTGACAATTTTTCATGACTGCTGGTGGCCTGGGGTTTTGATCCAAGAAATTTCAGGGCCCCCAACAGCAACAGAAAAAGGTGGAAAACTAGTTGGTGATTTTTTTCCAACCCAATTGAAACATATAATCTTCAAATTGGATCATTTCCCCAAGGTTCGGGGTGAACACAAAAAATATTTGAAACTTGAAACCGCCTAGAAAAAATCGAGTCTACCATTGATCAAGCAAAGTTCATGCCTATTGAAACACTTTCAGTTTGTCATTGAGGTCCATCATTTGATTTTTCAAATATGCACGCGACAACGGTTATTTCAGGGCAAAAAATCCTCCAACTGCAACCCTTCGTTCTCAAGGCATAAAATTCTGTATAGTCCTAAAAAACCTCATGTCTTCTTGAGGTTTTTCATGGCCCAAAAAACTGCTGAACATGTAACCCCTCCCAGGAAACGTATGTCATTTGATACTGTTCATGGAAGAATTTCTGCACCAGTGGAGGTTGGTGGAGTATCTCGTCCCAGGTGTTGTTGTTGTTATTGTTGGTGGTGGTGGCCGAATTTCTAACCATCAACAAACGAAGCAAACCGGTTCGTGTAGAAACGCAACAATTTTCACGCCCAACACCTTCAACAAAACGCATCCTTCGAACTTGGCATGGGATAGTCATAGGGAAAATGGTGGTTCCCTTGGGATGGTACCTGTAAAATTCGGGCCCCATATACACCCTATGTACTGGGTATTTCTTGGGTCCCAGTCCCCGTATAAAGGGCTCCAACCGGGGTGTTAAACAGCTTAGGGGCCCTCCATCCCAAGGGTACCATAATTTTCTAGGAGAGGACGTGCCTGGTCTTCCTTCATGTGTTTCAGCACCTGTTCCTCAAGCTCTTTGGCTTGGGATTGTGTCTTTGCAACAGACCTGGCGGTCTCTAAAGGCTGATTTTTTTTGTCCAGTGAAATGTGATGTTATGATTACTAACTTTGGTCAAAGGACCATAAAATAGAAGCTCAAACTTTATTATCCCTGCTAAATATATGAGGAATCCCCCCAAAAGTTTAAAGATTCGCCGTTGGCTGAGTCAGTGTTTCATTTTCTATGTGGTTCAGTAAAGTCTTGAATGTATCACCTGAGAGCTGTTGTAAAATCCAATTACTAAGAGCTGTTGAAAAATCCCAAATCAGAAACACCAGCTGTACAAAATTTCGGGAAGAACCTTCCACCATTCCACCATCCCATCAACGGCTGAAAAAGGGTGACATCACTAGCGGGGAATGCCGGTCACAACCCCCCATGAAATTCACCGTTTCGGCCCAGCATTGTGTTGCGTCACTGCGTCTAAGGGGTGCCTGGCACAAGCACCCATATAGATGGTGTAGTGCACAATGTTCCTCCTAAGCTACCCGATTTTGGAAGGTTTGGATTGGGAAAAAGCTGGCCATTTAGTAGGGAAATGCAACAACCTCATCTTCTTTGCTCCCTCAATATCATTGCCTAGATTCACAACAAAATCCAGCTTTGCGATATTCATCCTATGACGGGATCCTAGGATAGAGGCTTACTACAATCACCATATATAACAGCATGGGCAAGAATTCATATTACTGTAATTTTCCCAAGGTTCCACCCGAATAATCAAGGTGTTGGTTTATGAAAAGGGTTTCAGAAGCAAGACTGCTCTGCCAAAGGCATTCTACTCAACTGTTTATAAACAAATGACTTCAGCCACTACACTCAGAAAGGAAACCCATCATTTCAATTTGTAGCTATTCACCCGAAATAGGAAGTTTGGACGGGAACTCTTCACATCAAAGAAATCGTCAGTTGATCTCATCAATGTAGAGATCTTGTACTGGAAGCTATGATCGCATGCTATGATATACAGTACTGTACAGCCACAAATCACAGACCAGCAAAAGCTCACAAATAGACTCGACCAATAGAAAACAAATTTTAACACCAGTGAGGGGTTGGAAAGGTAAACACACCCAAACAATTTGAGTCATGCAGTTTTTTGAGGTTTATTCCAACTCTTTGCAGAAATCCAAGTCGCTCGATACCTGCATCTCTCATCTTCAGAATGACATTCTCTGCAGCTTGGGCATCCGCACTTTCGCGACAAGCCTGTACGAGACTGCAAACTAATGTGAGTGTGAAAGTTCTCCATCTGGGTGTTTCCAAAAATGGTGGTACCCCCAAATCATCCATTTTGATAGGGTTTTCCATTACAAACCATCCATTTTGGGGTACCCCCAATTTTTGGAAACACCTATAGAGCAAAAACAACCATCACAGTTGTAAAACGACTCTTTCATGAATTAGATACGCCTTACTCCCAAGAGGAAAACACAACTAAGCAACGAAAACAAATGAATTAACTCCAGGATGATTTTTGAACGCATGCACAAAACAGAATTTCCACATCCGATTTCAGAGCCATCTCATCCTCGCCAAACGTTTTTCCCTTTTTTTAAGGACCATTTCCGCCTTCAACCAACATCCAAAATGAGCAGCATTCAGCTGAACACCAAATGGTGCACTCTCAATTTCTTTCTGTGCTGTCTCCACATCACCTAGCCGGTCGGGTGTTAAAGAAACATGTTGGTCAGGTCGCCATCCCGAGCTGTTGGTGAAGAGATATATGTTGTTAGCAGCACTGTAAAGTTTTGGTAGTAATTTGCTGTATTAAAATTTCCAGAAGTTTGCATAAGTGTCAGTACCCAACCAAAGACTAACATGGAACCTCAAAATTGATTTGCAAATTATGATGTTCCTATTTCCAGCTGGGGGCATGGACCCAGCTTCTTGAACGCTCTTCATGGGTGCAACAATCCCGGAAGTTGAAAAATTGCTAGTCGATCACAAATTCACTATCGGATACCCGGATACAAAATAAAAGTGAGATTGATCCTGAAACAACAGAAGTGTTATATATTTGAGCATCGGAATCCCTAGTAGTGACAGTAGTAGAATATCTGTAATTATGGAGTTTAGGCCCGGCCACCAAATGGCAAGAGTATCTTCCAATTCTATCTTGATCTTAAAATCTGCATTTCACTGAAATTCGGATCAGGGAATTAATGAATAATGATATACTGTAAAAATATGTATGACTAAATATATGTATGTGTATCTAAAAAAATATATAAAACCTGAGCTGAATTAAGGTCCCTGCTGTGAAATTCCCGTCGACCGGGTGCTCCCTATCGAATTGCCCCAATATTGCAATATATATATATATATATACAACCCAAAAACTAACACTGGATAACCTAAAATAGCTATGTTACAAAAGGACGTACTAATTTTAAAAACCATCTATTTTTGGTCTCTATGTTTATTTTTTTGGGGGGGATATATATGCGTTTACATATCCTCTTCCTAAGATCTTATTTCCAGAATTGGGGGGGAACATTTCCCATCACCTTTTCCACCCAGCCTGTTGCTGCAGCTGCATTCATCAATCCAGTGAAACAACTTTGTTGTCGTGGACTTCCCTCCTTTGTAAGACCAAGATCATGCATCTCATCCCAAATCCTGTCGTGCCAGGGAGTTTGCGAGTTTGCAGTTGGAGGACAAAACATCATGTATGGTAAGTTTTGGAATACTCTTTTGGCAATAAAAGATATGCAATCTTCATGAAAAATATAGGACTGAAACTGTGGAGATTCTTGAAACGATTGATTACGCGGCTCAAAGAGGACAAGAGATTTCTAAAATGCAAAATGGCATTTGTCAAATTGTTAAAAGGTTCAAACAAATCACCCTGCGACCTCAAAACCAGATTCCTTCGTGCCAAAACCCTGCTGAACAGTGAACAGGGTCACAAATCTTCATCGAAGGGTTCACTGATTCTAGTTGGTGGTTGAACCAACCCATTTGAAAAATATTAGTCAAATTGGATGGTTTCCCCAAATAGGGATGAACATATTTGAAACATACTGTTGATGGAAGAAATTCTGCACCAGTTGATGTAGGAGATATCCCAGTATCCAAAATGGTTTTATACATCCAAACGGTGGTTGTTTGGGATTTCTGAACCATCAACAGTATGTTATGCACAACTCCTTCCAGCTAAGCGCCGTCCTCTTTGCTTCGCTGTAGTCGCCTTTCTGACCAAGCAGTTTCAAGATCGCGCTGTAGACGGTGTCGGACAACTCAACATCAGAGTTCTTCATGTCCTGTACACTGTGACAACATTCAAGGTGGGTTGATGGGAAAACAGTCTTGATTGCATATCTGACGTAGGTCAATTTGTCAACTAAAAATGTACGTGGGATAAAATCACAATGCAGAACACCGATGGGAGTGTTGCCAATTCCGTTTGATGACTTTGTTTTGGGGGTGTTGTGTTTCTTCAGTAGCTGCACTTAAATATGGGTAATGTGCAGCTGGTATTGCTACTGCTATTCCTGTTGCTGTCACTCCCTGCACAGCTGCTCCATACCTTGTTCTTAATTCCAATGATGTTGACACATCGTCCCTAGCTCATGTAGTGTATTTGGATTGCTATGTTGTCATTATCTTAGATGGCACTGCATTTGTTGATGCTGCTACTGCTAGTGAGCAGTCAGTCAAGAAATCTAGTATGTATACTGCATACTGACTGTTTTCTTTGCGTTATTGCTGTTCCTGTCCCCCTGTTCTTGTTCTTGGTGCCAGCAGTTGGCTGCCACTGATCGTGCGGACTTCCAGCTGAGGCTGAGAGATTTCTATTCAGATACTTCCGTTTTCTCAAATTTGCGATATTCCATCGACATATCGGTGCAGCAAAACCCATCCAACACCATCTAAACAACAGTGGAAAGTAGGGAGGAACACTTTCAAAATTTTGCTGGTGAAGCAAGGGGCCATCATAAACCAATATTAGAGGCAGGCATCATCTGCTAGTTTCCACCATGGGCGTACAAAACCAAAAACGCCAAGTAAAAACCTCTCTACAATATTTTTTCGATGTTTTCGGTTGGCCAATGGCAAGTGGTAAAAGCCTTGCTGAATGACAACACCCTACAAAACCTGGGTTTCACAAACACAAAAATAACCACAGCTACTTCAGGCATTCGGAATAAATTATTGCAATTTTTTGGAAACTGCACCCTATCAAAGCTGCAGCCCAACAGAAATCAAAAATCCATGGGACTGGTATAGTTACCCACATTGGGCCGATTTTTTATGGTAAATGCGGGGGTTTCCTAAAATGGTGGTACCCAACAACCATGGGGTTTTCCGACTAAAAATGATCATTTTGGGGTGTGAAATGGGGGTCACCACCATTTAAGGAAACACCCATATATATAGGTAAATATACCGTTCGTCCCATGGATCCTATGGGTCCCATGGTGGATTCTTTCAACCCCTTCTTCGATGCATGGTTTTTCTCAGGGGTTGCTCATGACCCCCCTGAATCTCTAGATCAAACCATCATGTTCAGCCCCAAAAAGCCTATGTTTGCAGTATTTTGCAGTAAACCCCCCTAAACAAAAAGGGACATTCATCCCTAGGCATCCAGTCATATTCTCAGCTGATGATTGGGGTGTCCAATCACCTCCGAAACGCACAGTATTTGGGTTCCATGCTCCCATTCTCAGAAGGTGAGCCAGGATCCTTAGGGCATGGCAAACCTTGTATTGTTATTCTCATAGGATCCATGTATGGCATATATTTACCTACATTTTCCCATAAAATTCAACCATGTCATGTAGGTAAATATACCGGCAACGTCCCATGGATCCGTCATGGGACTGGTTTGCATCGGCACATCAATGGCGCCTCAAAAAGTTTGATGCCTTCATCGAACTGACCATTGATAGCAGCCGCGCCTGGGAATACACGTTTGGGCTATCTGAACCGAAGCAAAAACGCTTTGATTTTGCTGTTTCTTTTTTGCAAAGGTCAACGTTTCGAAAAAAGACACATGAAGACTGAAAGACACACACGCTCACTGAGGGTGATGAAGTTAAATATTCATATAGTATTTGGTATTGTATGGTATTGTACATGATGCATGGTTGATCACGTTTGACCATCTCAAATTAGTGCATACATGCATTCTCGAAAAGTCCAATTGAATGTCGGAGCGGCTTGGTTGCAAGAAATTTTGAAGACATATATGGGTCAACGGCTACCTGTGAAAAAAAACTATCTGAACACAGGAAGATAATGATGAACAAACCTGGAAAACCCATGGAAAACCGTGAAATGAAAGAAGTTGTCTTACTGTTACTATTGAAAACCTGGGGGTATATCGGTCTGATCCATGATGTTGCAATGAACTTTACCCAGGAATCACCCTCTCCAGCCGTGCAAGCGAGCATCTGATGATTGCACTATACCTTTCGTGCTTGCCGACATCACCAACGTTGGAAAAAGACTATAGTCAGTCAAGCTCGGTTGTTGCTTTAGCCTAGTTGAGGCTCAAAATCCTTGATTAGAATGGAACTATCACTTGAGGATATGAAGAATTGGCTAAACAACCAACTCACAAGCGATTGATAGAGATGGTATGTCGACACTATACTACTATATAATGACTATATATACATGTGATTCCTTAGCCTGAATTAATGGTCACTCTTGAGAGATTCTCCCTATTCAGAATAGCATCTGGGGTTTTCGATCGGCTGAGCTCGTTATGAATTGCCAGCAATTTATATATATATATATATACATATATCAAGCTGGTGATTCAAAGTGAAATTTGGAGGCCCTAATTATGGGTCACTTGATTTGTCCAAAGGGTGCCCAACAAAGGCCACAATGAACTGAATGGGATCAATTACTTTTAAGTGTCCCTAGGTATCTTCACTTCACACATCCTTGGTGCATCATTGTCGTCAATTGACTGGCATCGAATTGAAACCAGCATGTCACGTGTCCATCGGTCAAGAAACAAAATGGCATCTTTCACTTCAGCTTCCACAAACCTCTCTCTAGCTTCTGGGAAACGCCTTGGTGATCAGGCCACCCGGGACAAAAAACATCTGGCTGAACTGAAACGATTTCAGCTGATCTCTCGGAAGGGCAAATTCTTCCCTACTTTTTTAAGGTACCGGAAAGGGATGGTCTTACAAGATCTGATGAAATGCCTATAGTAACATGGGGTGAAAACTTCAACCCTCGTCAAAATGAAGAATGTTCACATGACCCACTTTTTAGAATTATATACAACGCTGAAATTATAGTTATCTACATCTAAAGATTCCTTTCCTAACTGCCTCCGAGCTGTAAGACTTCTACAAGCACCAGGATGTTCACACCAGGATGTTGACAGTACCCAGGCACCCTTGGCGACCCAAATCACGAATCGCTCGTGTGATCTCTTTGTTGCCGCTGCGAGAGGTGCTCGTTTTCTCACTTCCAATCCAAGGTCTTACCTTGGAGGCTGCAGCACCAAGGATGTGCCAGCATTGCTTGTAGAGTCTGATCAACAAAAATGATGAGTTGCAACTTGATGGATTCTCATTTTTCTTAAATAAGGCCCTTGAATGTCATTCACTGTAAGACTCATATCATAGATTCATAGATTATCATGGACAAAAAACTGAATGATGGATGCAACACTTTGTTGTTGTCACACTTCCAATCTTCCTTTCCAGTCCAAAACTCCATCCCCAGGTTGGCTGGAAAAAAAAATGAAAGCAGTCAGAATGGAAAGAATCAAACATCACCCCAACCAAAAGAAGAAATCAACAAAAACATGTTGGTTTCAACTTAATGGATCACAATAAAACAATTTACCACGTGATTAAGCCAAGCCCCATCAACAAAAACACACACCCAACCACTGAACCAACCAACAAGAACATAGCTTTTAACGACACCAAGAAAACAAGGCACATTCAATCGTTTCTGACTTCGTCGTAGAGATGGACTGCTAAAACTCCATTGGATGGGATGCCTGAGGATTTTCACTTGCCATGTGTTTGTCCAAGACATCTCCAACAGGACCCACTGAACGGACCCCGCAGCCTGAGTATCTAATAGCTCTAGCGACTGACTTAGGGGTCCGTTCTTAAGGTCCCATTGAATCTTTGATGGAGTTTGTGGACGTAGTTGCAAACAATGCATACGCTAACTTGTATGGCAAGTGCAATGCAAATGGCAGGTGGGATATGCATTGGATGCAGATGGGTTTTCATAAGTTTTCATACTGCTAGCTCTCATGAAACCTAGTTGTCCAGGCATATTATTAACCACCAGTTTCATTGAATACTTGTTCCTAAATTGTGTCACACCATTCGTATGGTACTAATGCATAGACGGTAAGTCTTTCGTCATCTGAATCTTGTAGAGAGACGTTCTTCGATTTTTTCAACCCTGAATTTCACCACCAAAAGCCGGAGTCCGAAGAGACTACTGAGATCTGGAATTCTGTTTGATTCATTGTATCAATTATACATTCCACCATGGGAATCCGTTTCCTTCAAGTATATATATATATATGTTGTTGTTACATTCAAGCATGACACTTCAAGCTATGCTTTGCGATGTTGTGCAAGTACATTGAGCCATCTTAAATCAAACAATGTTTGGAAACATGATCAACGAATACCCTCCTGTACAAACAGAAATAAACAATCTCCGCAGATCGTCCTCTTCCATGTATCTTAGATTTGCTTCAAATTTCAGCAAATTCCACACATCTTCCAAATCTTGAACAAACCCGTGGAAAAAAACTATCAATTCGCCCAAAAAACAAATCCAAGATCTGCGCTGTTTCACAGGATTGACAAGGCACAAGTACCCGGATCTATGTCAAATAGTTGTGTTTGTATATACCTAAATTCAAAAACAGATTACAGTACACATTACACTACATCACAAACCTATACTTGCTTAGTCACATCTCTTTCTTATCAGACTTACATGAAAAAATAACTTACTTGCGGGTTGTTCCAACGGACATCTCTCCATAACTTACCCTTTCTGGGACCTAACATATCCCAGCAAAAAATCACTTTTAAAGATGAAACCTCCCTCCCTTTTCCCGTTTGGTGGGATCTGTGATCGTTTCCTGGAGGTTTTAGCAAATCTATTGGCTCCATCTCGCAGCACCCACTTGGCTCCACCGAGTGTCCAAATCCACAAGAGTGCCAAGCTTGCTAAAAGCATCCGTAAGCATCGATGGTTGCACGTCATAGCTTGCTCCAGGGGAGGTTGTTGTTGTTTTTTGTTTATTGGAAAATCGTTACGTTTGGCCGTTTGGAAGAGAACATATGATCAAAAAGGTGTATGTTTATCAAACAACAAGAAGCCGGACATTGAAGAAATCAACAAAATGTTGTAAAAATCATGTTGTACTCTGTTTTATTTAATATTTGGCCACCAAAAATTGACATGTTGACATACACAAAAAGAAACATCTTGACATAAACAAACTGACATGATCTCTATCATCGACAGCCATCTTTCTCATGATTCTCATCACCTGTCAATGTCCGTAGAGCATCGCTCTGGAATCGTTTTCCGATGAGTCGATGAATCCATACATTTGTCTTGGTAAAGAGTCAAAAGCTGCAAACACGTGTGATGGATACATGTTGACACAATATCACCAAAGTCAATCACTCACACACACACACATCATTTATATTCATTTATACACTTATATGTATATGAATATGAACATCTAAATGATAATAAATCATTCTATATCAATGCTCAGCAAATGTAGTGGGGTTGATATGCATCAAATGGCAATTATTTGAAAAAACACGTGGTGCGAAATCAGCAACATTAATAAAACAGTACAGCAATAGCAAACACTGGTTCATGGTGGATGCCTTTCATCAAACTATTGTATGATAATACTGTATTCAAATGGTGAATTAACACATCCGCAATGAATCATGGTTTATTAACCCTTCCTTTCACACCCGAAAAAGTAACGTGCATCCCCAAAATATATATATATGTGATTATATGATGTTTGTATGTAGACATCATACTACAAGCAATCAATGTTCATGTTAATTTCTTGTGCTTTTGAGGCTCTCTCACCCTTCGAAGCCTTCGTGCTGGAAAAGATCACATGGCCATAGCTGCGAAAATTTTGAATACCATGGGAATCCTCACAACCTTCATTTTTAGGGGTTATAACCCACATATTTTGGGGGTGTAAAACCTTCATTTTTCATGGTTTTGGGTCCAAGGGTACCCTATGGGTTTTCGAACAAAAGGACCAAATCTCTTTCTCGAAATCGTTGTGCCACTTACGAAGTTGTTGACTTCCTGAGTCTGTGGCTGGACACATGGGCCCTTACCTCAGAAGAATGGAGTTTCATGACACAACAAAGTCACTTGTTTGACTGGCAGCCACTTCAACTGGGATACCCCATGATCCATGATCATAAAGATACATGTAATATATATGCATGATCATGGCATATCTTCACAACAGAAAATGCCTGTACTTTCCCTAGAAAAAAACAGATAAGTTGAAAGCTTTGTAAGCAATCTTGACCATTAAAAAACACCATAAAATTGCCTTCCATTTTCCTTTCCACCAGCTTCTGAGTCGGAAACACAACTTCTACGCAGCTCAGGCGAAACCTAGCATAGGATCCATTGGTAGGAAATAATCTACCTACATGTCCTTCTTGGCCATGTTTCACATAATGTATATAAATTGATCCAATACATGGAGCATCTGGGCTATATAATTACACATAAATATCTAAGTAAAAACGACCTCTGGTGAATTTGAAACCAACACATGAACATCATAAACCTGAAAACCCACACGGATGTCAACCGAAGCTAGCAAATTGAGGACATTTTTCAAGCTGATTCAAAGTTGGCCTCTGAAGATACCAGTTGAAGAAGCGGTGCCTTGCAAGAGTTGAAGATGCGGAGTTGATTTCACTCGAAAATTTCCGTGGCTGAAAATTGGGGACCGCGGAGTACTTGGATTCAAACATGTCTCCCACTTACAAGATGTTCAGAAGCAAGTATTATCTGCCATGTTTTGAATGCCGGATGATTGATACTTGATAAACCTTCAGGCCCTAGGCCCTTCAATCATGTCACTTTCAGTGTCTTATAACACTCAAGATTTAACGAAAAAAACATTGAATCATCAAAATCAAAGGAGCTCTCTGAGACCAAAAGAGGGGAGAATCAACCCCCCAAAAAAAGTTTCGCACATCGCACCTGCAGCTGGCTCAAGGATTTCACCACCTCGTGCTGCTAGCAGTGCTGGTGATCATAAGACGGTGGTTGATGCCCTTTTGTAGCCATACAAAATAGGATGTGTATACATATGTATACCCTGGGATTTCAACCACCATTCAAACAATGGGTGTTAATATAAACCACCATTGCTTACCTAAGGGTTTTAATCATCGAAATTGGGTCAACCATTATTTTAAGGGTGGTGGGAGATAGGCAATAGGTATACAGTATACAAATGTACTGTACATATAAATGTATGTTTATATATATATATAATAATGTATAAATATATACGTATGTAAAGTATGCATGTATATACCCCTTTATATAGATCTTAAAAGTCTCTCACTTCAACTAACCTTCAACTATGTAACATAGCACCACTTGTGAAGGGAAAAATTGTTTTAATCAAACCTTTCTGGTAGTGATTCTTCTGGGAAGGTTATTTTCTTCAAAAATACCAAAGAGATCAGAATTCACTCATTCTTTTATGGGAAGGCAAGGCTTCATTGTGTGTTTGGACAGAATCTTCAAAATTCAGGAAACTTTCCGAGAATTTTAAGCAAAACAACCCGGTAGCTGGAAATCCACCACCAGGTTCACCATGAATCGTCATTTCCAATTTGAGTATCTGACATCCAAGCTGCCTTCATCAAGAAGGGCGACTATGCCTCGGTAAAGGGCTGGTAAAGGTACCAGCTGACATTGGGCCAGGGGGTATCCCCGGCCCACTAACAGTGGAAAGTGAAGGTTTATAGGGGTCCCTTCATAAAAATGAACAGATTTGTTATTTCACTGTTAGTGGGTGGGGGGATACCCCCAAGACATTGATGATATTTGATTTTCCTGGTTCCACAGTTTGCCCAAAGAAAAAAAAACATCTGGGTGTTTTTTCTTGATGATGAAGTCTGGGGTGAGATGGGTGTTTCCAAGAATAGGGTTTTCCCCCAAAATGGATGGTGAAAATAATGGAAAACCCTATTTTTTAATGGGGATGGTTTGGGGGGAAAAACCATTTACGGAATCACCCAGATAGTCTAATGATCTATAGCTGTCTCACCAATACACAAAGTTCCTGAGGCCAACGCATTCCACACAAGATACTGCCTCCCAAACATGTTCCAGAAGGACCGACCCAACCGAGCACTGCCAGGGTATATAGGCATGGCAGCTAACATGGCCGTATCTAAACTAACTGGCGCCAAACATGACAAGTAGACGATGCATTAAACCAAGCATCAAACATCTAGAAAATAACAAACAATCACCTGAATGTGACTTCTTGGTCCTCTTTGGCGGGTAAAAATGTGTTTTCTTGATTTTTTTCCTGTACAAGTTGTGTCGAGAGTCCCTAATACTTCTCCCCCAAAAAAGTCATGGAATATTAATCAAGCTCAACTGACAATGCATGACAATTCTTCACAAATCTCATTCCAACTGAACTAACATTAACAATTTTACAACAAATCACCATGGATCATCAAATCCCCTATTGTTCATACACAAACCTCATACACCTCGCATTCGAACGGCGAAAACTACCAACCTACCTCTGAGCTGTTGGAGGTTGGTCTCAATCCATTGGTGAGACGAAGATCCAACTCCTTAAAGGCCACCCTGGGATTGTCTTTGTTTATACCACCTGGGTGTTTCCAAAAATAGGGGGAAAACCCCCAAAATGGATGGTTTATGTGGAAACCCCTATTAAAATTAGGATGATTTGGGGGGAAAACCGACCATTTAAGGAAACACCCACCTGGAAAGGATCGATGGCGCATCGCCACTCCCCATTTGTATTGGTTTAAAATCATCGCCCCGTATCCAAAAAAGCCACCTTTTGAAAAGACTTGCGCATTTTCTACTTTCACCAGACTGTAAGGCAAACAAAAAAAAGGATGTTTTAACTTAAAGGTATACCCGGGCCTGAAACTAACACTTCGCCCCCAAAAAGGAAACGATTGTGTCTTCCAACCATCCATTTTCGTGTTAGTGTGTTTTCATACAATAGCGAAGGTTAAAAAATTATTCCGAACGAAGAACCAATAAGGGAAAAATGCGGTGGAAGAAAACAACAGCTTTTGTTTAGAGTAAAACCAAAAATGCGCTTGAATGATTGGTGTTGGTGATTTCGGCGATTCGGGAAAAATCAGATCCCAAAATGTTGTTTTTCCTGATGGTTTGTTAAAGATCTGTGGAACATGGAAAATTGGGTGTTGAGATGCATTGAGATTTATACCAGAATATTCTGGTAGGGTGTAACAGTGTAACATGTCTGAGCTAAAATACTATATCATATAAATATCTATATAATTATACATGTTTTGGATGATCTAAGCAGCACTTTGCACTCATATCTAATGGTGACAATGACCCACGGTTTTCATTGTACAAAAATGGAAAGCATCTAGACATATATCTAGACTCGATGAATAGAACATTTCACATGGACGGTTAGGAATCAAAAAATTGCTCACCGGGTTCACATTGCAACTGTTCAATCATTTTCTGCACAAAAACATGTCGTTTTTGTTGACATCTGTTCAGCCAAAACAGTAGTTATCCTGCTGCAATTGTTGAGGCCCAAAAAAAAATCACCAAGTCACCAGGTCTTTTGTTGGAACAATTTTCAACACTAATCAACAAACCAACCGGGTGGGGTGGTTGGCGAACCCCTCAATGAATTGGAATAAAACACTGTATTCAACGAAAGGGAATCAACCTTGAATACTAAACATCAAGAATCAACGATCACACAGGGATTTCACCGTTACGAGCAGTATGTCCATGAGAAACTTCATTTTCCAATAACTTGGCTTTGGACTGGCCAAGCGCCAGTGGATCTCACATTCGCAATGGACACAAACAACAGCCCTGCGAGTCTGCCAAAACGCAGAAACGACCAAGAAGTGTAATGGGCATCCGGAAGTTGCAAAAAAAAACGGAATTCGATTCATGAGGGTATATACTGTGGTATACATTGCATAGTGACAAATCATTGAAAAACGAAAAAACTACAAAGGGTCTGATTTTTTGATCACCCCCATGTTTGCAGACAAATTAAATAAATAAATTTAGACCGACCAGGTTGCCTTCACTCAGTACGCACCAGTGAACTCACGGGAAAGATCTTTTGTCCATTTCTTACGTCAACAAAACCATGGGAATAAAAACGATTGAATAAAAACCTTCTTCCAGGGGGGGTGTTTTTTCTCACCAGTTTCGCTTCAGGGGCAACTTTCAAAAAAATGGAACAAACAGCGGAGCAACTTGGTACGGCTCAACGTTGGTGTCATCCAATTAGAATCGCTATAGTCAACTCCCTGGTGAGTCGAACGGAGGGTAAATGATTTGTTTTGTTTTTGTTGGGGTGCACGTGTGTATTATATGCGTATCTTAACCCATAGAAAAGTCAAAACCATCCCACAACAAACACCTCCTGTAACAAACAAATACCTCCAAATGTTGATGTTGCAATATTTTGGTTCCTCCAAATTCATGAGTTGGGTTTGGTTAGAGATCAGTGGTTAATGACTGGGGTATCGCGCGCTAATACTGACTGATAGCCTGATAGCGTAATCATCCAAGTGATATCCCACCAAGCTCCATCAGAGTTGGTTGAAGTCAGTTGGCATATTTGAGGATACCTTAAAAAGATTTCCCCCCCACAAAACATCTCCTTTTGGGGGATCAAAGGAGATGGTAAGTCACCAAGTTTGTCACCGAAATCAAGTACTTGCGGGGTTTGCCATAATCACTTGAAACGACCCTTAAAAATTGGAGAAACCCTGCATCACCAAGGGACAATACCTGTCAATCTTTAAGGTTGATTTTCCCATGTAACAAAGTGCTTATGGTGCACCCTGATTTGGGGAATTCAATTTCTTCCAAAATGCCCCACGGATGCAGGTCGACTTTGGAGGTTGGTAAAAAGGATGGAAATTCAGATTGTTTTTTATCGAGATGAAGATTCAGCCGCCGGGAAACACATTGGGCACCGTCCAGGGAACTAACATATCCCCCCAAAAAGGCACTTTTGAGTCGATGATTTTCCTTTCCCGAAAGTGGGATATGTTAGTGTTCTGGTGTCTAGGTGAAAAGGACATTGACATGCTGATAGCTGAAGCATAAACATCAATCCAAGGCCCATTCGTGCGTGTAGAAAAAATATGTACTATGTCCGACACTTGGCCCGTCAATAAAAGGATGAAACTTCAAAATGACTTCAAATGATCCTCTATTCAAAAAATTGGGTGGTAATATCTACTATACAGTACTCGGAAAAAAAACGCAAAATGTCAGCAAGTCACGAGAAAAGTCCTAACAGAGCAGCACCCCAACAGCAGCAGTCAGCACTTTTTGATCTGTGATTGGGGCGCCAGTTTGTGCTACCCTGGCCTGTTGGCAGGGGAACTTTCGAGCCCAAATTGCATCTGGGTCAGAAAACCAATGGTCCCTGACGGATATACCGACGAATGCAAATTTCAGAGATTACTACTGTAATAAAAAAAAAACTTTCACATGGAAAGCATCCCGTATAAAGACTACTCTTTTCAAGTGATGACCTGAGAAACTCTGCTGTAAAATTAAAGTACGTGATGTAATGGTCCTTTGCTTCTTTTGATCGGATCAAGCGCACTTAATCCAAAATGGAGACATTTTGCGCAAGTGAACATTGCAGACATATTCCTGCTTTCCAGCAAGCTTCCAAGCAAAAAAGAAAAATACTTGCAAGAAGAACACAAAAATTGTAGCTACATTATCCATTCCCTAAAAAAAAACAATGCTTAAAACAAGGCCACTCAATTGATTGGGTATGGCTGGGTATATCTATATTTCATTTTACTTCCTAAGCAAAAATACTTAAATTTGTGTTTTCCGCCTTGAAGACTTTCATTCGGCTCACCAAGGCTCCGCAACAAGGCCTGGAGTCCAACTGGATGTTCGGAGCGAAACTGATGCATGACCATACACCCCTGAAGATTAACATTTTGATACATTTTGCACATAATTCCCTGGAGGTTTGGTTCAGAGCATTTTCCTTTCTTTTCATGGGTGATGGCTGTAGGTTCCAGCCGTTAATCTTCCAGGGTGTACTGTTGATGGAAGAAATCACAAACAACCACCTGGGATGGTTAAAAAATAAAACCCTTAACAACAACTGGGATAATTATCATCCTTGGTGGTGCAGGATTTGGTCCATCAACAGTATGAGTCTGAGATATGAACTATAATCTAGTTGGTGGTTTCAACCCATTTGAAAAATATTAGTCAAATTGGGAATCTTCCCCAGGTAGGGGTGAAAATAAAAAACATTTGAAACCACCACCTTGTAATCGTATTAATTACATGAATATTCCAGTGTAGAGCTTGACGCCCTCATCCATTGAAAGCACCCTGCTACTCTTTCTTGGAAACAAAAACATCTTTGGAGTGTCTGGGCCGGTAGATTTCTAAGTTATAGTTTGGGAATTCCCCGCATCAGTGAAGTTTGAGCATAAAAATAATCTTCTATTTTCGTTAGATGGCGCCCCACTGTGAGTAGGTGCGGGAGATCCCTATCTTTAAACGGGTGGTACAGTGGTGATTTACAATGCTGGAACCTAAAGCATCACCTCAAACAAGTCCATGCAAGATATTATTTCAATCTATTTCAAATTATTCTGCAGTCTGACATGATGAAACAGTCTCAGAATAATCTTTCCAAAGGGTTTTCCGGTCCCGACCTCTCGACATGACACTTGATCCGCTTGCGTCAGCTGAGCCCAATTTTTCTGGGTGATCTGCCGCCTCATCGCAACACCACACCAAACGGAAGCCCCCCAGGGGAAACTCGAGGGTTGTAAGAGACTTTGTGATGGCACAAGATGGTCAAGTCATAAGCCTCTCTTGTTTTTTTGGGTAAATATTTCTAGAGGCCAGCCGGGCAATAACTTTTGGAGTAGTGAGGAATGCTGTGATCTGAAATGGAACATCCATTATCACTATAGTTTATTTTTCAATATAGATAAATGAAGCACTTGTTCCTGAAGAAGTGCAGGCCCCGACATCTCCAGTCTCAAACACACATTAAAAGAAGATTTGTAATATAAAAGTCATGTGTATACCCCGCAACCAAGGATGCTGGTACCACCCCATTGAACCCATGAGCCAAGTCACAAAACTGTGAGAGATAACTTCCTCAAAGGCAATGCCTCCTCGGCAAAATTCTTCAATGGTCCAGGGTGTCGGTCACTCAATTTCGGCATGCTTGGAATCTCCTATACATGTATGTGTAAAAAAGAGCAATCATGTGTGTTGAATACTATCACACTAGGAAACTAAACTATCAACAACAATACTTCACTCAACTAAAACAAACGAAGCCCCCATGACCTAGGTTACACCTTGACAATTGACCAACATGAATTGAGGACAAGTAAACTCGTTACATGAAACCAACGAACCTGTTGACCCTTGGCCATCGACATGCAGTTTGCCCCTTGGAGCAGGGCTTGCTCCATCAAATATAGCATATAGCTCATGAAGGTGATGAGAAAACCCCACCCAAAATGGCATATTCAACTCAAACTCTGTGTAAAATCGTGGAAATATCATGTTGACCCACAGTTCCCCATATGTCCCTTGATATTCAAGGCATAAAAACACAAGGCATGTTAACTATAGGTGTGGAAACCAATGTTTACACTCTGACCCTTACAGTCAAAACCAAGGTTGAGGGACGACAGCTAATGTGAGATCGCATCCAGTGGAACAATAGATTGTGTTACACCGAGCACATACATGAAATTCAATTGAGAGGTTAAACAGTGAACATCATGGTAAAATGTTGTTGTTGTTGTTGTTGCTGCTGTTGTTGTTGTTGTTGTTGTTCTTGTAGTTGTTCTTGTAGTTGTTCTTGTTGTTTTATTGCTGTTGTTGTAATTGTTGTTGTGGTGGTGCAGGAAGGAAAATGCTTTTTTTATATACACCAAGCCCCCCGTCTCTCGGACAGTTGCTCCTGGCTGCTTGGCCCACAAGCACCAAATGCGCTGAGCCTGGCAAGCCGTGAAGGATCCCTTAGAGATTATGAAGAAAACTCTCGCATTTCACTGAGTGTTTGGCAATATCTGGCGAGGCTTTCCTGCATCTTAAGAAATTTAGTAGTTTCCCACAACAACCACACCACAAATCAACCATTTCTAACAAAATTTGGGGGGATTGGTTTTTACAGCAACATGAATATCATGAATGGACGAGGCCGGAAAGTTTCCATAATCAACTCCACCTCCGCCCGGTCTCATTGCGGATAGAGAGCCCTTTCACCCTTGAAAACCCGAGGCATCACTCAACCCAAACTCAAGATTTTGGTAAGAAATGTTGCAATTCGACTTAGGCTATATATGTTTCACTTCAAACACTTTTGGTTTCAATTGGCCTTTGGCCTTTTTTTTGGGGCGAACAAATTTCCAGGTTTCCCAAAGTTCAAAGGTGTTGGTCATCAAATGGCACCTCGCCACAAATCCAGAAGAGCATTTGGCTCCTGTAGGCCCCCCAAAACCCATGGAAAAAATGACAGGGTGTTTTCTTTAAGCCCTGGAAATACTTGTTACCTACCGGAAGTTTACTGTAACAGTTCGAAAACCTGATATTTCTCAAAAAAAATCAGCCAACGAGTTTGTGTCTTTTTGTCGTTCAACCACGGATCACTGAAAAGAGGACGTTGGCTGCATCAGGGCCCAAAATGAAAACAAGAGATCAAATTGTTTCTGTGTGGGTTTCGGTTTACAAGAGAAGCACGGGGCACATTGTGGGGCAGGGCCCAAAGTCCGGTTTCCAAACGCAAGAAACTTACATGCCTCCAACATGCATCCCTGAATCTTCTGTTGGAATGGAATGCAAAGATCTTAGGACAACAATTGCCGACCAAAACGACACCAACAAGGAGTCACCATGTTTCATTTTGTGGGGGTCCAACTCCAACCGACGTTTGGCTGGAGACACTGTAGAGCCCCAAAAACAGCGATGATTACTGTACTAGTTATTGAGTACATAATTGATCACCCAACAAATCAACTACAACAACAACAAGTTATATACTATGAATACACAGCAGCTAGATTATGACAATACTAAATTGACAAAACAGGTACTTACTTACTAAATGATTCAATGATTCAAGGATTTAGTAAAGAGTAAAACCCCAATCACCTTCCAAGAAACAAACATAATTTCTGAAAATAGGACATCTCAAATGGAAATATCACGTAAAACATCACCTTTGAAAATAGGCTTTTTCTCATATGGCAAATCTTCCATTTTTTACCAACTTTCCTCCAATCTCAGGGGCCCTACGTAGGGCTGTTAGTTTCAGGGAAGGTTTGGTTCCACTCCCTCCAAGTCCCTGACCTTCCAAGGCCTGCTCAGCAGCTTGTCGTTCCGGCCTGGGATTTTTGTTGGGTGAAAAATCAAGGGTTGGGTTTGATAGAGTGACCCCAGGTAAGCCAAGGGTTGCTATAACTACTAGGCTACATACCCAAGGGTTGCTATAACTGTATACTTGTTATGACATATGTATCTCTATATATCTCTATATATGGTTTAGTTTTGTTCACCAATTGGCATTTTATAGTTCTTTTCTGGTGAACAAGAACCAATTGCTATTGTGGTTACAGGTTTCATTGTATTACCAACCGAAACATTCCTCAAAATTACACGTTGTATTGCTTGTTTCCACCAACATGGGTGCATAAATGAATGACCCCTGGTTTAAAATGCCGTACAACCAAAGGATGTACTGATTTTGAACTGGGATCGTCCAGTTTCCCCCTATCATTGCTGTACAATAAACATGTCCACCCAATGTGCAACACATCTTCGAACGGTGCATCAAATGTAAGGATGTGTTTGTTCACCAAAGTGTAGCCCTGTGACTGTTGTTTTGTTGCCAGGCAACTGACTCAGGGATCTGCCTGGAACTCAACCTGTCCTATGTCAGTTATCCGGAGACCCCCAAAGTTCAACATAGCTCCTGAAACATAATAAATGGACGCTTACTTTAGTAATTTCTCAAAACCTGTCGGTTACATTTCCAGGGAGTATTACCCAACTATCCAACTCCCAGAAGAACATTTACAGTACAAAAGTCCATCAACCAATACTGAAGGTTGATGGTTAAGGTTGATGGTGAAGCCAACCTTCAAGGGCTTCAACGGCCATTGGAAGTACTTGGTAATTTGCACAGAATCCCAAGCATTCATTGGCTATTGCAACATGTTTTTGTTGATATCTATTTCAAATTCGAGCTTTTCCAAGCGTCGGCGACCAATCAATGAACATGATTTGCCAGCAAAGTTTGTTGTGCATCTTACGGTTGAGTGGCCGAGATAATACTAACCATGGGCAAACCAACATACCGCAGTCACTGAAAGGTATGGAAGATTGCTTGAAAATCCACTTTTTGAAGATGTATTTGCTGTTGAAAATGGGGATTTTCCACCTAGACATGTTAGTTTTCTACCAGTGTGATAGAATCTATAAAAGACTTCTCTACGGGATCCAATCATATTGTCAAAATATGACTGAGTGCCAATTCACATCCAACACAACATGGTATTCGCTGCAAGTCATTGTCACATCCCCAAGTTCAGCAAATGAGCCTGGATACGTTGGGGTGTGAAACAATCTGAGTTTGAAACAAAAACACTCAACTTCCAAACAAAACAGAAACATATGGATGAATTTGCTAATGTATGCTACTGTTTGGTTTCCCGAAGAAACGGGCCTTTCAGGGTTTCGGAAAATCCCTATACCTCCAATCGGTGCCTCTCGGCGGAGCTCAACGAGATCAACAGCCGACACAGCCTCGGGGTCAGATTGATATCGATCGGAAAGTTCGGAAAGTGAGTTGGATCTCAAGGAACCTTGATAGTACTACCCTCCAGGAAATTAACCTTTCCCACCTGGGGAAAAGGAAAATCATCTTCAAAATGGACTTTTCAGGGGATATGTTAGTTCCCAGGAGGGTAGTTCATTTAACAGTCAACTGTACTAAGCTGGTGTTTTTTACATTTTGATTGAAATTCCCCCATATTTTTTGCGTGAGCAACCTGATAATGTATCGGGTATTCTTTATATAAAAGGTTACTTATTTCACAACCATATGTTCAACAGGTCCAAAACAGTGACGGCAAAAAGCCGTTTATCCCAGGTCGGAACCAGCAATTTTCACAAGCATGTTTCCTCCTGGGTTGAATCCAAGGGCAAACTCCCTTGTTTGGATTAGCATCATAGACCGTGTTTTGTTGGGTATATTAGAGTATATATCATATATGTACTATACATAATGCGCCCTACAACCCAAACAACCACCAGTCCCTAAATGGCCCTAAATATCACCTGACCCTCCAAGGGGTGCCAAATGGATGGGAAAGGGTGCCATTAAGCAACCCCTTAGGGTTTAAACACCACCCAGTGGAAGGTGCTGGTATGATTTTTTTACGCATGTATGAATTGATGGAAATGACCATCCCCAAAAAAAATGACTTCATTTTTCAAGGGACATTTGTGTGGTTTTTCAAATATGCCTATATGATTGGGGGAGGGTGATGTTGCTGACCAATGTGATTGACCAGCTGCTTTTCAAGCCAAACAAAAAGGCAATTTTATCATACTGCTCAGCTATGTTTGAAAACCACTTTTGTTTTGCACAAAACTGCATGACTTACAGCGGTAAGTGGTCGAGAGAGACAACAAAGCATGGAAGAGGTTCAACCACAAGAAACACCGCAAAACTGTTCTTCCACTCACGAAATATCTCTACATTCACATATCTTCACCTTTGCGTCCTGCTAGCTACCAGTAGCTACAAAAAGGCACCCTTCGTAAAACGGGAAAATTGAGACAACTGCTCTTGATCATGCCATTCAGCCGACATTGCTGGATCGGAGCTGTGTCCAACATTCGGAACAACTACGGTTGGATACCATACTACTACTACCAGTAGGATGACATATGGCATGTGTCAGAAAACGCTGCTTGGAATTAAAAAAACAAAGGCTCAGAGTTTTTCAATTCGGACTCTTGCAAGAACATCTGCAAATAGCATTGTTCACGTGATTGCTACATCATGATGTGGCTCAACGTATTCAACAAAGAGGTACTGTAAACTTTGTCAAGCTCAATCAACAACTTGTTTTGCAAATCAAATCAAATGATGGCTACGAGGGATCCAAACAATACAAAATATACACAGTCACATATTTGGAATTGCGTAATTATAGACATGCTACGGCAATACAAGCCTTTAGCACCTCATACATCCTCAAACTATCCTTTGGTTCAATCTTTGTTGTTTATTCTAACCTGCGATCTGGCTTCAAGTCCCTGTGGACTTTTTGAAGCAAAAACACAGCGAAATCCAACATAAATATCATACACTTCTCTTGCAAACGTGAAAAACAACATAACCTATCCCTATACTCCTCCTGAATTGCACACTTGTTTCTGTTCGCAAGATATGCAATATGCTGTTTACAGCCAAAAACATAATCTACTGTTGTTGCGGGCATCAAATCCGCAAAATCCACAGATATAGGAAAACCGTCCCATCTACCGTACCTCAAGCATTTGCAGCATCTGCACCTCTACATTAACGCCAACCCTTGGCTGTCAAACTGGGAAGTAACACTAAGTGATGCCAGTTCTTAGTAAAAATGAGACACCCCCAGCCCCAACACCCCCTTTCCAAGGAAAAAAAACATGAACAAAACAGCAAACACAAATCCTGTAATGCAATCAAGGTTAATTCATCCTGTCGATCGTTGCCCTTGTGATTTGTTTCTTTTGTTCTCCACTCTTCACTTCTCAAGGCGCATCCTACTGACCTGAACTCTGCAGGTAGTTGGAGAGAAACGGTTTGAGAAACCAATCGAGAAGAAACTTCCCATGGGAAGGCTGCTCACACTTACCAGACAATGCAGGTAGTTTCGTAGCAATCTTCAAGACATAGAAAAGAAAGAAATTTTAAATTTGATCTTGATGACTCGATGACCTGAACCGGCCCTGCATTTTTTTTGTTGTGCATCTTATGGGTTCAATGAACCGGTATTGCTCAACTTGTTGATTGGCAAAGACAAGGCCACATGTCCATTGGCATCTGGTTCAGGAAAGCGACCGGCCCTGATATTCACCTGGACGGAAGGTACAATCAACTTGGGGATAGCCAATTGGGCATCACGATGGTCTCGCATTTGACAAAACTCATCTTGAGACTTTCCTCCACCAACATGGATGTTATGTCTCTTTTCATCTCCAACAGTAGTCTCCCAAGCAAATTCTTTGCGGCCATCTTTTGGAAGGTAGTCGTGGCCCACAAAAACGCGCGTCTCATCTGGAAGCATCATGATCCTGCGCTCTCTCTTTTCAAAACAAAATGGTAGGACAGCAGTGACCACCCATTGACCCACCCAATCATGTAAAAGAAATGTTCTTAGACGAAATGATGTTGTTCAATGCTTCGTTTCTTCACAAGGTGTATATATATATCATATTAACAAAGCCCTTGAACAAAATGTAGGTTTCAAACTATACCGCTTGCAAACACACTATCTTGCTGAAAACACACCCAAAAAATCCGGCCATATATTTTGTTAGTTATCTAACAGTCAAAGTACATTACTCTAGGTAACTTTGATCATCTTTCAACCCTCCCCAATTCCTTAAAAACATGTCCACTTTGCTGTTTTAAAGGGGGAAACCCCAAAAGATCACCTACCGAACCCACAACAATTTAGCACTTGCCGATTTCAAGCGACCGATTTCAACCGATTTGTCATGGTATACAAATGTTGATAGGATACATGCATGAAAATGCATCGCAACATGCAACATGCAATCAGCAAACCATGGATTGCAGTGTGAGAAGATTTGTTTTGGATATTCCTCTAATTTTTGATTTGGGTAGTTTCTAGAGGCGTGTTTTTTTGTTCAGCTTGATGGGACACTATTTCACACATTTGTGGTCCATAATTTCAGGACTGAATTTCTTCACCTGCGTTCATGTTTTTGTCCACTGGGGGGCCACCTCTATAGTCACAACAAGTCAAAAGAACTTTTATAGTTTCCGTGTCCCTGACGTCGTGAAGCAGGCTCTTAGACCCTTTAAAATCTTGAACTGCCACTGACACTTTCGGCGCAACTAAAATTGTGAACAAAGTAGCATTGAAACATCAAAGTGCCAAGTGCTCAAACCCCCCAACCTCTACGTAGTATGTTGTTTTTTTCGTACTTGTTTTACAACAGTTGTCCCAAAACTCTCCCCCAAAACTTGTAACATGTTTGCTGGGATGCCCCATATCCCCATCACCAGTGATCGACAAAATTCATCCGGAAAAGCAAAGTCCTCTGGATGGATTCGTAGAGCAATTTGGAAGAACCTCCTGGAAAGTCACATCGAGCGGTGCCATAGTCGGGCATGAAAAGTGTATCACCCGTGAAGAGCGCATCACCGATCAAGTAGCCTCAAGTGAAAAGGTTGTCTTTGGGTTTGTTGTGACTTTCAGATGCAATGATCTACAACCATACAAAATACAAATTCTAAAAAAAACAAAAACAAACAACATGTTGTCATGTAGACATCTCAAAGTTTCAAAGGTATTAGACCCTTGGGCAAATATGTATCTGTAAATACATGTATACACATGTATTTTATGATACTGTAAGTCACTAGATATATAGTATAGTATATCTTAGTATATCAGTATATCGTTGTATATTGATATCGTGTTCGTCTCTGTTGGTGTTGTTTCGTGTTTAAGGCCTGAGATTTAACACCAAAAGGTCGGTCAAAAGGATTGCCAGTGCGAATCCCATAGGATCCATGGGACTGGTATATTTACCTACATGAAAACCATCAAAATCAGCCCAATGTAGGGAAATATACCATACATGGATGGTACGGGAATGGATACAATGCCAACTCCGGATTGGGAACCACCGTCTGTTTTATTGAAGAAATTAGCCAGAAAAAGTGATAAATTGCTACCAAAGTGGGACCCCCTGATCAAACCGCATGTGGATTATTAATCTGGGCTTAACATGGTTAACATATGTTAACATCAACAAGTGGGTTCAGTTCTTTCCATCTCCTTTTCTGCAAAAACAAAAAGCATGCTTGGGTCTTATGTCCAAATTAGGGACCCCCGCCCCCCCCCAAAAAAATGACTCAGAGATGGTCCATTGTGGACCTCTAAAGCAAAATGGAGGTTACACACACAAGCAGGCGTATGGCCAGGCGTGTAGATGACGCTTGCCGTCAACTCACCAAGTCTGAAAGTTTCACCATCAGCAAAAAGTTTGTCAAATTGAGATCCATCTCTTTGAAAATTAGGGCCCAAATTGAAGACTCCTGCAAAAACATCTTGAACCAAGCGAATATTCTCACCAATGGCAATTTTGCCACCCAACTTTTCCTGGATATAGGGTGCAGCTGAGAGATGATCAGCATGCGCATGAGTTTCCAGGATCCATTCTACTTGAAGACCATTCTGTTGAATAAAGTCAATCCTGGGACGACATGGTTCATACGGTTGATGGTTCAGAAATCCTCAGTTGAGTTTGGTAGTTTATCCCGGTATTTATAGGGTTTTATACATGCAAAAGGTGGTTGTTTGTGATGTCTTCCATCAACAGTAGTTCCGAAAACCTGTTGCGACATGGCATGTGTTCTGTTGGACATGTTGACATATTTTTTTCTAAAAAACTGGTTGCCCAACAGCCCGTTCCTTTTGGGTCGCGGTAGAAGGGCCCAACGGCCAACAAGACTTCAGTGTAGAGGAACAACAATGACAATATGGAAACTAAAACCAAATATCTTCAATTAGTAAATATCAGACTAGTTTGGTACTTAACACAACCCAAAGATAATGCAACATCACAACACAAACCTCAGCCATGACAGGAACTGTTCAGGATATACACTTTCACAGCAGAACAAAAAGTGGCAACACGCATAGCAAAAGACTGACACACACAACAGCAGCAGCAGCAGCAGCAACAACAACAACAACAACAACAACAACAACAACAACAACAACAACAACAACAACAACAACAACAACAACAGCAACCAAACACAACCCCAAGCAACACAAACATCCTGATAAAACAACAAAAACATACCAAATAATTCCAAACAACTTTAAACCACATAATAAGAAGCATAATGACATTCAAGGAACAAATTAAGCCAGCTGTACAAACAGTTAAAACTAATCATCACTGCGTTTTTTGCGAACCTTTAACAGCAAAAGATTCACTTGGTCGGCATGTGCGGTGCTCGTGCTGCCAGATGGAAAGTCAAAGCCCATGACCTTGAACATACAAGCCGAGTTGTCAGTTGTCAGTTGTACGGGAAAAAAGCATGGCTGCCATTTCCAGTAAGACCTTAACAAAATCTAAGGTACATCCGCCCTCTCATTTGCTGGATTTTTTTGGTTTGAGATCTGAATAAATGTCCGTACCTACTATATAACATGTATATATATAATATATATATACATCGATCCTATATTATGACATGGGTAAGGTTGTTTTGTCCCGTAAACTACCCGTTGGACTGGTTAAAACTGTCACCTGTACGTTTTTTGGATAACTTGACCTGACAAATTTGACCCTAAATTTGCAGACTGATACCACAAATTGCGGCATTGTTCATTGTTCATGCCTCAAAACTGAGCCGAAAAAGAAACCGGTAAACCTGGGTAAACTGATGCAAACTGCAACTACCAATTCGTGATGTTTCTTCATGCTCATACATCCTGGCTCTCATTCGCGTGTTTTTCACCATCCTTTTTCGCTCACCTGCAGGGACTTCTAGAAGGAATTTCATCGTCCAACCATTGATTTTCAAGGGCGATTTGTTCATTAGTTTCAGGGAAGAAATTATTTCACCAATCTCACCTGGAAAGCGTATTTGAGGGAGATTCCCTTGCTTTTTTTTGGCCGGGCTCTCTTGGCGGTTTAGTGGTGGATGTGTACGGATTTGGATGAGTACACCATTGATGATATCTATTTCCAAGATGATATTAATGACAAGACTCATTGGTAGTACGATATATCTATCCCCATTTTCATCTCAATCGCCCGAGTGGCTGAGTCAACCACTGCTACTTTGTAGCTGTTGGGATCTCTAACCACCGAGCATACCGTGTGTGTGTCAGGCTCATAGAACACGGTCACCTCTGGTTTTTGTGGATGACACATCTCAGCAGTAACGCAAACCTCCTCGGTGCTGCAAGGCACACAAATCTGAGGTCTGAAGGCTGGAATTCCGAAGGACATCTGCAAAAAAATCTGATGGACACCCATGAAATACTGATGATTGAGCTTGATTAAGGGCATTTTGGGTGGATTCCATGAATAAACCACTATTTGGGGTGACCTCCGCTGAGGTCGCTATAATTTGTCGAGATGTTGGGAATTCAAGAGATTCCCGTTGCAGTGGGAGATGCCATTTATTACACTTCATATATCTTCCTACAGTAGATAGAGTAGTCTATCAGCCTCTATTTTTCACCCAAACAACCGACTGTAGTAGCGCCATTTTTTACATCTCAAACAGCATCCATGTGATTCGTACCTGGCTTCGTTGAATCTGAACAAAAGTCTCATAAGTCTCCTGGGGGTCTCCAACCAGCATTCCAGGAACTAGGCAAACAATAGATAGCGAGTTGGTGGTTTCAACCCATCTGAAAAATATGCTCGTCAAATTGGGAATCTTCCCCAAATAGGGGTGAAAATAAAAAATATTTCAAACCACCACCTAATCTATGAGTACTCTTCAACTTCAATTACCGTTGAGTACACCCTGGAAGATTAAAGGCTGGAACCTGGAATACGGGCCCCCTGGAAGAGGAAAAACATGTTCCAAATCATCATGTTCAGGTTCTATGCTAATCTTCGGGGGTTCAAAAAATTACAAATTCATCCGAAATAATTCAACTACTACTCCTTGAAAGTCCAGCCTACCAAACCAAGAATCCAATCTAACCCTGGGGGCAAAGTTTCGTCATTGCACTTTTGGGGGAATATCCATCATTGTGGTTGACGAAATATACGGCCTGAAACTTGGAATGCCTGATGGTTTTCCAAAAAAGTTATATGCAAACTTGGAATGGGTGCGTTGGAATGCCTGAAACCCAAAAATGGGCCAACATACTTGGAATGCCTGCCATGCATTCCATGTTCCAGGCCGCAACTGTATATAACATCCATATTTACATGCAAACAATGATGAATCCCATATAAAATTTCAATCCCATGTAAGAAATATATGTAAAAATCAATGTAAAAAGTGATCGAGTTATACAATATTCATGTTTCAAAGTAATGAAAAAACGACGGTTCAATCATCACGGTCAACTGACATGGCAAACATTTAGATGAGTTTCAAACGATATGTGTGATATTTCGTTTCAAAAAAACAAGTGTGTGGTAAACGTTCACATATGTGTACATGTACATATCTATGGCTGTATATACGTTTAATGGGTGGGTATGCGAGCATTCCAAGTTTCAGTACCGGTGAATGTAATCCATGCATATAACGTGATACTCAGATATTCCACTTCATCGGCAAAACATCATTCATTTATATAAAAAAAATAAGGGCTATATAGCGACGGACTGAAATTTAGAATGCCATTTTGGAAATGCCCAACTGGGACTTAGGCGCGACGTTTTGACAACTTCGAATGCCTACCACCCAACGGCTTAAAATGCCTCCCAAATCCAGTCTTCCAAATATGAAAAAAACCATGAATTTTGCTGATATGTTGCAGGTTTCTGGGCTATTTTTGCTTCAATCTGATCGCACGACCCAAAAGCTCATTGCCCAAAACGCTTCTACCAAAGGCTTGAAAACGGAAAAAATGCAGAAAACCTTGCATATAGCACAAATTTTTAAATCAAAATATGAAGTAGTTGAGGGACCCCAGAAAATATGTAGAATCCCTGCGTAGAGCACCTTTTTATCCAGGTGCACCGGCATTCTAAGTTCTTATTGTTTAGCAAGTAAACTCAGCAAAAGTTGCAAGTGTTAAATCTAATGGGCCGCACAAAAACCAGAAACTTCAAGGAAAAGGCAGCCAGCAAAAAGGAAGACCAAAAGCTTGAAAACACTTCAGATCAGTACTTTTTTGATTAAACGTTAAGAAGAAATGAAGAAAAAAACAGCTAGCAAAACAAAGATTCGACCAAAGGCATGAAAAGTTTCAAGTCAATACTTTTTCAGCAAAATATTGAAAAGGAACATGTATAAACCCCGCGTATAGCGTGCCGGCATTCTAAGTTCTTATTGTTTAGCGAGTAAACTCAGCAAAAGTTGCAAGTGTTAAATCTAATGGGCCGCATTCGAAGTTTTCATTTTCCTCTCCAATTGACCGCAAAAACCAGAAACTTCAAGAAAAAGGCAGCCAGCAATAAGGAAGATGCTACCAAAAGCGTGAAAACACTTCAAATCAATACTTTATTGATTAAACGTTAGCTAACTTGGAAAGCTCGTAAACTGAAAATTCTTGAAACGGGTACGGGTGTAAGAAGTATGGGATGAACAGGTGCGCGTGTAGGCGCGCGAGTCTAATGAACAGGTGAGCGTGCAGGTGCGCGAGTCTAACGAACAGGTCCGCGCAGGTGCGCAAGCAAGTAAGCTTCCAGCACTTCCACCTGCACATCCAGATGTTCATTAACACGTGCGCATTTTTAAGGCCAACTTTTCCCCCCAAAGTTGGCCTTATGTGTGCCCATGTTCACCTATAAGGCCAACTTAAGGCCAACTTTGGGGGAAAAGTTGGCCTTAAAAATGAACAGGTCAATATGAACGAGTGAGTGAACGGGTGGACATACAAGTGCATATATAAAGCAGCTACTTGCGTACTCACCTGCGCACTAACATGTTTAGTCATATGTTCACTTGTTAGCCTTTACTCGCTTACCCGCGCAGTCACTTGCGCAATCACCCGTATAACCACTTGTAACCTGCGCATTTGGTAGTTGCGCGCTACGAGGCCTTCATCTTAAAAAACCTTGTTTACGACTTCTTCAGGACAGCTAAATTAAACGTTTAAAAAGAAAAACCAGCCAGCAAAAGCATGAAACAGTTTCAGTTCAATACTTTTTCAACAAAATATTGAAAAGGAACATGCATAAACCCTGCGTATAGCGTGCCGGCATTCTAAATTCTTATTGTTTAGCAAGTAAACTCAGCAAAAGTTGCAAGTGTTAAATCTAATGGGTCGCATTCGAAGTTTTCATTTTCCGCACAAATTGACTGCAAAGACTAGAAACTTCAAGGAAAAGGCAGCCAGCAGAAAGGAAGACCAAAAGCTTGAAAACACTTCAAATCAGTACTTTTTTGAACAAACGTTTAAAAGGAAAACAGCAGCCAGCAAAAGGAAGATTCGACCAAAGGCATGAAACAGTTTCAAGTCAATATTTTTTTCTACAAAATATTGACAAGAATATGTATAAACCCTGCGTATAGCGTGCCGGCATTCTAAGTTCTTATTGTTTAGCAAGTAAATACAGCAACAGTTGCAAATGTTAACCCTAATGGGCCGCATTCGAGGTTTTCATTTTCCGCTCCAATTGACCGCAAAAACCAGAAACGTCAAGGAAAAGGCAGCCAGCAAAAAGGAAGATGCTACCAAAAGCGTGAAAACACTTCAAATCAATACTTGATTGATTAAACGTTTAAAAAGAAAAAGCCAGCCAGCAAAAGGCAGCAAAAGCATGAAACAGTTTCAATTCAATACTTTTTTCAACAAAATATTGAAAAGAAAAATGCATAAACCTTGCGTATAGCGTGCCGGCATTCAAAGTTCTTATTGTTTAGCAAGTAAACTCAGCAAAAGTTGCAAGTGTTAAATCTAATGGGCCGCATTCGAAGTTTTCATTTTCCGCTCCAATTGACCACAAAAACCAGAAACTTCAAGGAAAAGGCAGCCAGCAAAAAGGAAGATGCTACGGAAAGCGTGAAAACACTTCAAATCAATACTTTATTGATTAAACGTTTAAAAAGAAAAAACCAGCCAGCAAAAGCATGAAACAGTTTCAGTTCAATACTTTTTCAACAAAATATTGAAAAGGAACATGCATAAACCCTGCGTATAGCGTGCCGGCATTCTAAGTTCTTATTGTTTAGCAAGTAAACTCAGCAAAAGTTGCAAGTTGCAAGTGTTAAATCTAATTCGTCGCATTCGAAGTTTTCATTTTCCGCACAAATTGACTGCAAAGACTAGAAACTTCAAGGAAAAGGCAGCCAGCAGAAAGGAAGACCAAAAGATTGAAAACACTTCCAATCAATATTTTTTTGATTAAACGTTTAAAAGGAAACAGCAGCCAGCAAAAGGAAGATTCGACCAAAGGCATGAAAAACTATCAAGACAGTGCACAAATACTGGGTAAACACACGAAAATATGAGATTCTGGTATTATCACCAAGGCATCCTATGTTTGTTTTCAGTGGTATACATGGTGTTTCGTGAGCGTCGGACTGAAACTTAGAAAGCCTGATCAAAACTTAGAATGTCTCAGGGTAAAAAAAATGCCTGCCATCACCTATGGTATTATAACCAAGGCATGCTATGTCTATTTTCAGTGGTATACGCGGTGTTTCGTGAGCGTCGGACTGAAACTTAGAACGCCTGCCACTGCCTGCCCCCGAGTGGCATTCTTAATTAAGGTCTTTTTTCATTTTGAAACTTTGGTATACCTGCAAACATTGATGCATTCCATGTTCTAAATTAAAAAATCCTGCAAACTGTTTGGGCATGCTATGTTCTATATCAAAATGGTCCAAACCGTGAGAGGGGTGACCCAAAATGCATGTTTGGAGTGGTCTGAGGTGTCAGAATAAACACCCATTCTCGACAGGCATTCCATGGAGATCTCTAGTGGCCCAAAACCGTGAGAGGGTGGCCAAAAATGCATGTCTGGGGTATCATTTTTCAAAAAACATGCGAAACAGGCATTCCATGGAGGGCTCATGTTTTTTTATAAGAATGTGTGCGCCCCCGGGTACGCACATTCCATGTTTCGGGCCGTAGGTATATATAGAAAAAAATATATGTGCAAACATGTTTGTATATGTTTGATCTCGGATCAATAGGGACAACTCCCATAATGAATCATATCGCATCATATTGCAATGGAACAGTGACCCATTCATGGAAGAGAAACCCACCTGTATACATCTCCTTTCTACCCTTTGATCCTGAGCAAATCAAAACCAAAAGTGCACTCAACTACAATATAGCTACCATAGTGCACAAGACTCTCTATGACTCTATATATAACGTTGCTGCATCATCGCTATACCAAATTGAGCCATATTGTTGATGAAAGAAATCCTGCACCACCTGGGATATATGAACCTTGTAAATATATGTAAATAATGGGATAAACTACATATCAACTGGTGCAAGATTTCTTCTATCAACAGTATCAGTTGCTATCATTGTTGCGATTTTGAAAAGACTCTTTGATTTTTGTCAACCCTGAGAGCTCAAACTCGAGCAGAGCTTCTCCCATCGCACTGAACAGTTTGTGCAGTTGTTTCAAACGCGTGGTCACTTTGAGCCTTTTGAAGCATCCAGGAAATCAAAGCCAACATGGCCCCAAAAATGGAAACCAAAACGCACACATACCCGTGGAACTCTTCAATAGCAGTTGTTTTCAGTTTTTCATTGAACAAGACCTTGTTTTCAACGGATTTCAACCTTCCAAAATAATCCAAAAATGAGGATTTCCATGGACTGTTTGTTTGTCTCCATGTAATTATGAACGCATCCCGCCAAATATGAAAGTTTAGAAGATCCATCTTCCTGAAAAGAAGACTTGCAAAAAAGAGAAGTTCCCGGCGCGGAATCGCTGTTGGTGTGTATAACATTGAGGTCATAACTTTAGTGAGCAGATTTATATGCCCACCTTTAAGTTAGTTTGACCATCAATACAGTTTGATTGCCATCGCTTGAAAGCCCTAGGACTTGCGTTTAAACCACCCACCAAACGGGGACATGTAACAAGTCCTATTAAGTATGACATTCTATCTAATCATTTATATAAACATACTAATATCATCAATAAACGTCCATTTTCTCATCACCTACCCACCAAATACATGCAAACAACACCACATCCTTAAAGCTCCCCTGGTTTTTCTCTCGCTCCAATACTGTACGTCCTGCAGGTGGTGGCCTGTGATGCCACCCTTTGTATATGTTGCAGGGCTTTTCAACTAGCTCCGCATATGACCTCATAAGGTGTTGAACTATCATAATCCATACGGTTAGGCCTTATCAATTTCCATCAGGTGTATCTGCATAACACCGACTTCCTCAGTTTCCACAATAGAAATGAAGTTTTTTCAGGGTTCTGATGTGCCAGGAAGCTCAATAGTTCTCAACGATCCTGCTACAGTAGATCCTACTGCACGACCTTGCTAAGAAAATGTGGCGGTACTATCAGCAGTAGTAGCAGCAGTAGTAGTAGCCATAGTAGTGATACCGATAATAATAGGAATGGTGTTAGTAGGAGTGGGAGTAGTAGGAGTAGGAGGAGTAGTAGGAGTAGGAGGAGTAGGAGGAGTAGTAGGAGGAGTAGGAGGAGGAGGAGTAGCAGTAGTAGCAGCAGCAGCAGCAGCAGTAGTAGTAGTAGTAGGAGAAGCAGCAGCAGCAGCAGCAGCAGCAGCAGCAGCAGCAGGAGTAGAAGTAGAAGTAGAAGTAGAAGTAGAAGTAGAAGTAGTAGTAGTAGTAGTAGTAGTAGTAGTAGTAGTAGTAGTAGTAGGAGTAGGAGTAGGAGTAGCAGTAGCAGTAGCAGTAGCAGAACCAGCATCACTAAAACAGGCGAATGAAGAAGTGCTGCATACAATTTGACTTCAAACATGTCTTTCCTTGAGGTAATGGAACTAGAAGCCCTTACCGTTGAAGCGGAAGATAAATCGACATTCCCCTGCTATGCCCGAGATGCCTGGACTATCCATGTAATTTTGTTGAGTGGTTTCTTCAACTTTGTCAGACTCAGTCACTTCAACAAAAGGGGAAATTGTAAACCGAGGATTCAGGAATGAACATGGAAGCAAACAGAAGCTGCTTTACAGTGCGAAAAATTGCCATTCTTCTGTCAAAACTCGTTTGAGTAGGGAGTTGGTTATTTCATATTCGACACACAATTTTACATTTGACTTCTGAACAGAACTTTTACCAAACTATAGTGCAATGACTGTCACAATAAAAAAAGGCCTCACCCAACCGACGACATCCTACAACAATGCACAGTACAAAATGTGAACAACACCAACTGTCGATCATGCTCATCAGTGACTGCATCCAGAATGGTCTCTTGCTCATTCGAACGTGCTCATGAATCATGCATCCATGCAGGGCATCAGAGAATTTGAGAGGAATTTCGAGTGCCTTTCCACCATCTGCCGACGCCATTGAGTCTTCCAGACAGTCAGAAAGGCAGACAACTTTCAAGGGGGCTGGTGTTTGTTCCGGTGTTCGTTGCCCAAGTTGCTCAATTTCAAGACATCCCCCGGTAAAAACTCTATCCTATCCCAACAAACAAGTTCATAAGAATTCCATAGAATTCACTGTAAAGGGAGATTTCATGACCCCCAACAGGTATGTTGATGGCAAAGTCCGCGGAAATAATAACATCCACCAATCAGACTAAAAGCTTGTTAAAACACACGTGTACAATACTCTACACTTTGTTCAGCAATTATGTACATTCCTCCCGCGTGATCGACATGCCATACGTATATAACGAGTAGTTGCAACGGAGCTAGTTCCTGCCAGAGCAGTTCTAAAACTCAATGGTTTGTTTAAGCATGGATAACCAAAAACCACCCATATGATGAAAAAAAACGTAAGTGCGGAATCTTTCAAACACCAGAGTTCTTTGCATAGATCACCCACATACACACCGATGAATTCCAATCAGTGTGCCACCTAGTCTCCCAAAATATCCAAGAATGGATAAACAAAACCATCTTTTGTTGACATATTCCAGCTCCCTTATAGCCGCTATAGCTTCGGTTTTTTTTTGCGGAGCATTCACTTGTCACACAGCGAAATCCTCTTCACTTTCTTCCAGTGAGCTCTTTTACCTGCGCCGGTGATGGCCAAAATCAATGTGTTGCATATTAGTGTTGCAGTGCTGTCACAAGAAATATTCAGAGATTAAATGTAAAGGCAATGAAGTGATATGCTATATACAACTTATTCATGATGTATATACATAAATATAGACATCAATATGTCTAGAGTCTATATGCAAAACCACGTTCCAAAACATTCAAAAAACATACTATTTTGACAGTTTTTTACTGTATATAAATGTAATCTGATTCTACACATCAAGATTGAAATGTTGCACCTCACGATTCCCCCCCAACCCCACCCCTGGTGCGATGTCTTTTTTAGGCTGCTCTTTGGCATGTTGTTTTTTTTTGTATCTGGCAACTCAGAGCTCCCTTTCCACATTGAAACATTGAGAACATCCCAGGATCAACGCATGAACCCAGGGTGCGAAATCATTTGGATCTAACTCCTCAGTTCTCGATGAGTCCACAACAAGTCAGCATACAAAACAAGTATCTAAGTGCGCCGGAAAAACAAACACTATAACTCTATGTTATTTAGTACAGGCAATGTAGGATTTGTCGTTACATGATATGTTTGTCTATCATATCACAGTGTATATTTGATCTTGTAAAAACAAATTCATATGATATTGAGACCAATATAATTTGATGTCCATGTTGAAAAGACGAGATTGTACTATATGTACAGTAGATTGTTTCTTATTTCTTTTTTTCCTGCAAGCAAAATCTTGAATACCATCTAACAAACACATGGCTCAAGGTTGGAATATCCACCATTTGGTCATATATGTTGTTTATTCCGACTTGAAAAACAAAGTTGTTCCTTGTGATTGAACATCCACCCATTCTGCTGAATGTGTATGCTTTTTTTTGTCACCGCAAAAGTTGCTGAAAAAAAGGCAAACATCACATGAAGCAACTTGAATGCATTTGACTGGCTCAAAACAGTGGTGCTTAAGTTGAACTTTCACCAATTGGTGGTTTCAACCCGCTTGAAAGATATCAGTCAAATTGAGTCATTAATCATTTCCACAATTAGGGGCGAACATTAAAAATCTATATGTATACACCCTTCCTCCCATAATCATGGTCCAGTGGAAAATGGGTGTATCTTCAATATTAGTATCCTTTAATTTGGAGTAATTTTCCACTGAGCCATGACTATGGGAGGAAGGGTAACTGAAACCACCAACCCAGTTCACCATTTTTTTGGAAGCAAGCTTCCATTCTTTGTTGGTACTCCTCCATAGTCCAGTATTCCAAAACTTCCACCTGTGAACAGGTGGTAGTCGAATCAAGGTCGGGGAAAATCTATTGCCTTTAAGGTCTATCTTTTACCATTCATGTTGGGGCTAATATATTGCCATTCAATCCATTCATGTTGGTATCTACCTTCTATCTACCATTAATACTGTTGATGAAAGAAATCCTGCACCAGTTGATATCGAGTATATCCCATTTTTCTTGGGGTTTCATAGATTCTTAGGTGGTTGTAACTTTGGGATTTCTTCCATCAACAGTTATACTTCTTGTTAAAAATCTACCATTCAGATATGGGTGTTTCCAAAAATAGTGGGACCCCCAAATCATCCATTTTAATAGGGTTTTCCATTATAAACCATCCATTTGGGGTACCCCTATTCTTGGAAACACCCATATCCATTCAGGTTAGTCATTTTACACATCACCTTTGTTGCCACCTTGATGAGATCAAACCACAAAACTGTACTCTCCAAAGGATTCGGGATTTGGAAATCATCCCAGTTGAGAGTCCAGCAAAATGTAGGGATGTGTGTACACCACGTAAGGAATGAGGAACAACACCTAAGGAAAAAAAAACATGGGAATTCATCATATGGTAACAACTTTGAACACAAATTACTTACATCTACCATATCAGCTGGGTTTTCCGGACTTTGGCCTATCAACAAGATTTCTGGAACAAAACTACCGAGGAATTTCCCCGACAACATTGAGCTGTTGAGAAGTAGATTGTGATGTCACCAAAAGAAGGGTTTTCTTTTTATAAAGGCATTGTCCCTTAAGACTGCCTTTTAAAGCCAATTCAAGAAGAGGTTCGTATTTTGGATTTTTGGAATCATTCTCTCAAAACACATATGGGTGATCATCTCGCATAACTGAAAAATGAACCATTGCTGGTCCCCATCAAGCAATAGGAGTTGTACTTCTGTTTTCCCCTTACTGACATCACTCCGAACAAATAATCATCTGATTCACCATCCCTTCAACAAAGTTGAGAAACTGCAAAATATAAAGAGCTCTACTTATGAAACCAATCTTTTTCCCTTGCTAAAAAGGTGGAAATTTATAGAAGTCTTAAAATGTCAAACCCCAACTAATCTCTAAATGGGTGTTTCCTTAAATGGTGGTACCCCCAAAACAACCCCAAAAATGATCAATTTTAGTAGGAAAACCCATGGTTGTTGGGTACCAGCATTTTAGGAAACTCCTGACTTACCCAACCAAAACTCAATGACTCAATGTTGTTCGCCTCTGAATCTCGCGGGCCAAAATCAATCTCTTCTTCACCCAGAGCTGTATAGACAATATTGTGATCCGCCTGGCATACCTGCATCGGCTCCATAGGAAATGGCCTTTTTAAAGAACCCTAGTTGGTGGTTGAACCAACCCATCTGAAAAATATGCTCTTCAAATAGGATCATTTCCCCAAGGTTCGGGGTGAACATAAAAAATATTTGAAACCACAACTATAGAACCCCTGTGAAGGGGTGAAAACATCCGTTTTTTTCAACTAATCGGCTGAAATAATTGAGAGTCTAAGTCTAAGTCATCCAGTATTGAACTTGCAAGTTGGAACCCAAAAATTGAGGTGCCGAATTTGGACTGCCAAAATGGACAACTTGTTTAATCATATTAAACATGCATATTAATCTATTGGTTGTCTCGTGGGATCTATTATCAACATCAAGCAATCATCAAACTTCCAAACAGCTGAAAAACACGGTTGGACTGTGCGATCATCAACAAATGGAAAAACAAAGGGGGTTCTGACTTTTGGAAACGTCATTTGCACCTTATATACAGCAAGAAAATTCACATAAATTGGTTGTACTGGGAGGGTATCGGCCACCTTTTTCCAGATCTCAAACCATGGGAACTGGACGATTAAAAAAAACCTTAGTTTTACAAAAAACTAGAGGCACTAGCAGTTTCGATAGGGTATATACCTGCAGTACAACCCCCTACTAATATGGCTATGTATATATCTCACTTCCTAATCACTAGGAGCACCTCTCAAGAGTCACCCCCCCGATCTCCCACTCTGAAAAACGACCTGCATTTGAGGCATTGAGCCACTCCAACCTGCGAGTGGTGCGAGTTCCACACCCGGTGGAACCATGTTAAACCTCCATGCTTCTGATAGGTTGGACCTTTCAACAGAAACGGTTTTTGAATCATGGTGAAACACCAGGAGAAGCCTGAGAGGATGGAGATTTGATTACAAAATATGACTCTTTAACATTCAAAATTCGTCACGAAAGTAAAAAAAGGCTCTGAAATTATGTTCATGGATCCAATCACAATATTGATCGAAGAAATCCTCCAGTAGTGGATATTGATTTTGGGGAAAACAGAACAGGATTTGACATAACCGGTGTTCTTCATCAAATCACCTCATGCCAGGTATGCTCCCATGCTCCCGTGGTGATGGCAACATCATCGAAAATACGACTACTGTACCCGCTGGTTTTCCTGAGTTTGAGTAGGGCACCACATAAAAACGTAGACCTCCACCGGTTGGGCGTAAACATTTTTTTGCCACTCTTGGCATGCTTGTTTGGTGGGCCTGGCCTATGCTCAAGCGACAGCATTCACGCAGTTGAGCTGGACGGGGAGCATGTTCACCAAGTTCCTGCAAAGCTATATATGCAATCCTATAAAATTTAAGCATACAAGAATTTATACCTAAATATAACACATCTTTATCCTTTTTTCCGAATTTGTTTGGCTGGAAACCTGTTAAAGTCTGGACACCGCACATATATATATATATATATATATATGAGGCGCCGTCAAAATATATTATAATTGTCTAGTATGTTTTTGTAAGGGTTATCGTTTTTTTGGGGGGG